>PVLC010031869.1:0-18518 GCA_004027655.1 Graphiurus murinus | reverse complement strand
TTTTTTTTTTTTTTTGCGGTACTGGGGGTTGAACTCAGGGGCATTCTACCTCCGAGCTATACCCCAGCCCTATTTTTTATTCTTTATTTTGAAACCGAGTCTCACTAAGTTGCGGAGGGCCTCACTAGTTAGCTGAGGCTGGCCGCGAACCCGGATCCTCCGGTCTCAGCCTCCCGAATGCTGGGATTACAAGCGTGCGTCACCACGCCCGGCTTCAGTATTTCAATTCTATTTAATATTTTTCTCCTTATATGTATGTTTTATGCAAATTCAGCTGTTTCTTAACACAAATATCTTAATTCTTGTATCATTTAAGTTGTAACTTTTGAAGTCACTGTTATCATTGATAGATTTTTCAGTACTAGGAATTGAACCCAGGGGCATTCTACCTCCAAATTATACCCCAGCCCTATTTTTTTATTCTTTATTTTGAAAAAGTGTCTAAGTTGTGGAGGACCTCACTAAGTAGCTGAGGCTGTCCGTGAACCTGTGATCCACCTGTCTCAGCCTCCCAAGTACTAGGCTTACTAGTGTGTGCCACCACGCCCAGCTTATCATTGGTTTTATATAGACTCTTGGTATTATTCTAGATACTTTGGACCTTCGGGCAGAAAACACCATCAGTGTATAAGTTCATTGCTGCTGACATTTGTATCACCAGAAAATACCAGTTCAGGATTAAGTGCAGTGTATTCTAGCTGAGCTGGGAAGCTGTAGAGAGGTCTTTTTATACTACACTAGGTTCTATAGTAACAAGTAATATCGTGATACATAGTTAGGTTATTTTCTTTTTCCTATAGACAAGAAAAATTATGACTGACAACAACTTAGTAGGTTCTCAGCAACTTAGGGAGACACTGTTTCCAAATTAAAGTTAAAAATAAAATGCAAATAATGGACCTAGGAGTATAGCACAGAGGTAGAATGCTCTTGTAACCACAAAGTAAATAAATAAAGAAGTATAACTATTGTACATGAACTAAGAAGTGGAAAAAACATGAAGTTTCTACTCTGGGCTTTAATATAGCATTTGAAGCCAGGTGTGGTACATACCTATAATCTCTAATACTTAAGAGATTGAGTAAAGTGGATCACATGTTCAAGGCCAGCCTTAGCAATTTAGCAAGATCCTATCTCAAAAAATAAAATAAGATAGGGCTGAGGTGTATCTCAGAGATAGAATGTCCCCACACAGGTTCAAAGCCAGCCTCTGCAATTTAGTGAGACCCTCAGCAATTTAGCTAGATCCTGTCTCAAACTAAAATAAGGCTGAGGTGTATCTCGGAGGTAGAATGCCCCTGAGTTCAGTCCCCAGTACAAAAAAAAGATCGCATTTGAAGGGATCTCATTTTTGGCAAGAACAGGTAAGAGAGATTTTTTTTGTTTTTTGTTTTTTTGTAGTACTGGGGATTGAACCCAAAGGGCATTCTGCCTCCAAGCTACACCCCCAGTCCTATTTTTTCTTTTCTTTTTTTTGCAGTACTGGGAATTGAACTCAGGGGCGTTCTACCTCCGAGCTATACCCCCAGCCCTATTTTTTATTCTTTATTTTGAAACCAAGTCTCACTAAGTTGCGGAGTGCCTCACTAGGTAGCTGAGGCTGGCGCGAACCCGGATCCTCTGGTCTCAGCCTCCCAAATGCTGGGATTACAAGCGTGCGCCACCACGCCCGGCTTATTTTTTATTTTCTGTTTGTGGTTTTGTTTTTTGGTACTGGGGATTGAACCTAGAGGCATTCTATGTCCAAGTTACACCCCAGCCTGATTTTATTTCTTATTTGGAAGGAGGGTCTCATTAGGTTTCTGAGAGCCTCACTTTGTTGACGAGGCTGACTTAGAACCTGCGATCCTCCTGTCTCAGCCTCCTAAGTACTGGGATTATAAGCGTACGCCACCAAGCCCGGCTTATTCTTTATTTTGAAACAGGGTCTCGCTAAGTTGCGGAGGGCCACACTAAGTAGCTGAGGCTCTCCTCGAACAGATCCTCCTGTGTTAGCCTCCCAAGTACTGGGATTACAAGTCTGTGCCACTGCACCCGGCTCAGGAGAGAGATTTTAGTATAGCCTTTCATTGATTTTTTTCATACTTGTCGTTTCTTTTTTTGTACTGGGGATGGAACCTAGGGACAGCCTATGTCTCAGCTACACCCCCAGCCCTATATTTTTCTTTTATTTTGAAACAAGGTCTCACTAAGTTCTAGAGGGCCTTGCTAAGTTGCTGAGGTTGGCCATGACCCTTTGATCCTTCTGTTTCAGCCTCCCCAGTACTGTGATTATAAGCATGTGCCACCATGCTTGGCTAATACTTGGCATTTCTAAGTACCAGCTGTACCAGGCAATAGAGAAATCAAACATGGAAAAAAAAAAATCAGTGTCTGATCTCATGAAGCTCACATTTTAGTATGGAGGATATAGGCAATAAACAAATGTGGGTGTGCACATTTATAAATGTTATATCAGATGTTAAATGCTATAAAGAAAACTAAAGTAGGCTAAGGTAAATATAGAGAATTCCAGTTAAGAAAAGAAGTTTGCTTCTTTTCTGGTGGCAGACGCCTATAATCCCAGTATTTGGGAGGCTAAGACAGGAGGATCGCAGGTTCAAGGACAACCTCAGCAAGTAGTGAGACTCAACCTAGCGAGACCCTGCTTGAAAATAAAAATAAAAAATAGGGCTTGGGGTATAGCTTGGAGGTAAAATGCCTGTGTGTTCAATTCTCAGTGACCCCCCCCCCCCCCACACACACACAAAATAAGGTATTTGATGAGGACCTTTCTGTTAAGGTGCGATCTGAGTAATGTCAGTTACACTTTCTCATTTTCAGTAAGTGGACGTATGCTCAGATAAGGTCTGACTTGCCAGCATTTTTCAGTGAGACTCAGCCATCTGAAGAAAGTGATGGAATGAGCCTTGCTTCTATGTGAGAGAAGAGCAATTTTATTTTTTTCGGTGTGTGTATGTATGTGTTACTAGAGATTGAACCCAGGAGTGTTTTTACCTCTGAGCTACACTCCCAGCCCTATTTTATTTATTTATTTTTTCTGAAACAGGATCTCACTAAGTTGCTGAGGCTATCTGCTGTGAACCCGTGATGCTCCTATCTCAGCTTCCCAAGTTCTGGGATTACAGGCGTGCACCACTGAGCCCAGCTGAGAAGAGCATTTTAGACAAAGAAAACAGCAGGTAGTACAAAGACTATGGAGCCAAAGCATTTGCTTTCAGTGGTTAGGAGCCTTACTACTTGGATCTCAGTAATTTTTTTTTAACAATCCTAATTAAATCAAAATTGCCTCCCTATGGTTTTGAACCTAGTGATACTAATTATCTTTTCTATAGCTTTCCATGATAAACCTCGTCTAATAGTCTTCATTTATTTTAAAATATCACAACCCTCATCCTTCCCCACATTAAACATTCTCCAGTGTTTTTACAGTCCTGATCATCTTTCTGAATGACCTTCAGTTTATCAGTGTCACTCCAGAGATATTCAACTCCTCCAATAAATAGACATACATTCCAGTGAGACTCTTGCCCATCTATCCCACCCATATATTTGTATTTATTATAATTCAAAACTTATTTGTTGTCATGCCAGGGCTCCAGCTGGGTATATCTGCTCTTAAACTTACAAGTGAAGCTTTGCGTTTGTCCATATTCATTTTCATCTTGTTGATGTCGGCCTGTCAAAATAACCTTTAAGACCGTTGTTATAGCTGGGCGTGGTGGCACACACTGGTAATCCCTACACTTGAGAGACTGAGACAGGAGAATCACAGGTTTGCGGGCAGCCTCAGCAACTTAGTGAAGCCCTGTTTCAAAAAAAAAAAAAAAAAGGCTGGGAGTGTAGGTCAGAGGTAGAGTGCCCTGGGTTCAATCTCCAGTATTGCTTAAAAAATAATACAGCATGGAGCCGGGCGTGGTGGCGCACGCTTGTAATCCCAGCATTCGGGAGGCTGAGACAGGAGGATCCGGGTTCGAGGCCAGCCTCAGCTACTTAGTGAGGCACTCCGCAACTTAGTGAGACTCGGTTTCAAAATAAAGAATAAAAAATAGGGCTGGGGGTATAGCTCGGAGGTAGAATGCCCCTGAGTTCAATCCCCAGTACCACAATAAATAAATACATAAGTACATAAATAAAATGTACCTCGCCCATGTATCCCATGTGTCATATTAAGTGTGATATTTAGTCTATTTGTTCATATGTATAATGAAGACCACGCCATAAAGTTGCTATAAGAAGTGTACGTGAATACCTTTGTATATGCCTAGCAAATAATAAATGCTTATGTTTTCATTCTTTCTAATACTCTATCATTTATCTACTTTTGACAGATGATGTCAGTTCATACAGATTGTATTGTGTCAGTACAGATTTTAAGTACATTGATGGAAATAACGATTAGAAATGGTAAGTATATAGGCTGAGACCAGAGGATCCGGGTTCGCGGCCAGCCTCAGCTACCTAGTGAGGCACTCCGCAACTTTGTGAGACCCGGTTTCAAAATAAAGAATAAAAAACAGGGCTGGGGGTATAGCTCGGAGGTAGAACGCCCCTGAGTTCAATCCCCAGTACCGCAAAAAAAAAAAAAAAAAAAAAGAAATGGTAAGTATATAAATTTACTGTGATTTATTACACATATTATTGGTTATTTCATAATCTATTTCATACTGCTGTTAGTGTATTTGAAAATGTAGAGTAAAAATTATTTTTATAATTAAACATCTTTCATAAGTTAATGAAACACCAATCAAAAAAAAAAATATCAAGTATCTGAGCAAAACACAGTGGCGTACACCTGTATTCCCAGCTACTCAGGAAACTGACAGGCAGGAGGATTATAAGTTGGAGGCCAGCCTTGGCAACATAGCAAGATCCTGTCACAAAAAAATGAAAGGGGCTGCTAGGCGTGGGTGTGGTGGGGCATGCTTGTAACCCCAGTACTTGGGAGGCTGAGAAAGGAGGAACACAGGTTTGAGGACAGCCTCAGCAAGTAGTGAGACTTACCAACCTAGCAAGACCCTATTTCAAAATAAAGTAAAAACAGGGCTGGGGCTGCAGCTCGGAGGAGGGATGCCCCTGGGTTCCATCCCCAGTACCACAAAAAAAAAAAAAGAAAGAAAGAAAAAAGAAAGAAAAGGGCTAAAGATATATATAGCTCAGTGGTAGAGTACCTTTGGGTGAAACTCTTAGCCACATAGTAAGACCTTGTTTTGGGGGTTTTTTTTTGCGGTACTGGGGATTGAACCCAGGGCATTCTACTTCCGGGCTATACCCCCAGCCCTATTTTTTATTCTTTGTTTTGAAACAGGGTCTCACTAAGTTTATTCTTTATTTCATTCTTTATTTTGAAACAGGGTCTCACTAAGTTGCTGAAGGCTGGCCGCGAACCCAGATCCTCCAGTCTCAGCCTCCCAAACGCTGGGATTACAAGCGTGCGCCACGACGCCCAGCTCCTGTTTTATTTTTTGGTTGGAAACAAGGTCTTGCTAGGTTGAGGAGAGTCTCACTACTTGCTGAGGCTATCTTCAAACCTACGATCTTCCTGTCTCAGCTTCCCAAGTACTGAGATTACAGGCATGAGCCACAACGCCTGGCTATTTCCTTCACTCTTGAAAATCTATAATTCCTATGATCGTTCTGTAACTTAACTATTGTTAACATATCATTAACAGCTGTCATTTCTATAAAATCATTTTTAATAATCTGCTTCACATGCAGATTATCATTTTGCAAATGTGGGTGTGTAGACCAATGATTTGTAATAAAACATTTTCTTTTGTTAACCAGATACTTTCAGTGATTCACCAATTTGGCCCTGGATCCCATCATTGTCTGATATAGCATCTGTGTTTTTCAATATGGGGATTGATTTTAGATCGTTGTTTCCTCTAGAGAATCTTCAGCCAGACTTTAATGAAGACAATCTAGTGTAAGTTTTCTTTTCATAATTAAATGTAAAAGCAGCATTTTAAACAACTTACATAAAAAAATAATATTAATACTGGTTTAGTAAGCTCAATATTCATTCTTGATTTTAAAAAAAATCTATGAAAGTTGAGATCAATCTTTGTGTATGCGTGTTTTACTGGGGATTGAACCCAGGGTCATTCTACCGCCAAGCTATACCCTCAGTGCTTTTTTCATTTTTGTTTTGAAATAGGATCTCACTAGGTTACTGAGAGTTTGCTCCTCTGCTAAGGCAATACTTGAACCTGTGATCTTCCTTTCTTAGCCTCCCAAGTGCTGGATTATAGGCATGTGCCACAGCACAGGCAAGAGTAATTTTTTTTTTTTTTTTTTTCGGTACTGGGGATTGAACTCAGAGGCATTCTACCTCCGAACTACACCCCCAGCCCTATTTCTTATTCTTTATTTTTGAAACCGAGTCTCACTAAGTTGCGGAGTACCTCACTAGGTAGCTGAGGCTGGCCGCGAACCCGGATCCTCCGGTCTCAGCCTCCCGAATGCTGGGATTACAAGCGTGTGCCACCACGCCCGGCAAGAGTAATTTTTTAAAATATGAAATACTTCAAAAACAAAGAAGAAAAAAGCCAAAACAAAAATAAGCAAATACGCAATACTTCAGAATAAACTTAACTAGAAATGTGTATGTATATAAAACATTACTAAGAGCTGGGCATAGTAGCACATACTTGTAATCCCAGTAGTTGGGAGGCTGAAACAGGAGGATTGCAGGTTTGCAAACAGCCTCAGCTATTTAGTGAGGCCCTCTGCAACTTAGTGAGACTGTATTTCAAAATAAAGAATAAAAATAGATCTAGGGGTATAGCTCTCAGGTAGAATGCCTCTGGGTTTAATCCCCAGTACCAAAAAAAAAAAAACAAAAAACTAGGGGGCAAAAAGAACTTTGATGAATGGGAGGCCTACCATGCTTCCAGACATGAAAATCCAACCTTATAAATAATGAGATCCTCCAGGCGTGGTGGTGCATGCCTGTAATCCCAGTACTTAGGAGATTGAGACAGGAGATTCAAAGTTTCAAGACCATCCTCAGCAATTTAGTGAAACTCTCAGCAATCTAGTGAGACCCTGTTTCAAAACAAAAAAAAATAAAAATTAAAAAAGGCTGAGAGTATAGCCTAGGTAGAATGCCCCTGGGTTGAATCCCCAGTACTACAAAAAAAAGTAAATAAGTAATAATGAGATCCTAATAAATGCCAATAGGATTTTGGGAGGTTAGAGGGGAGTTGGGGCCCATACAATCAATTCTAAAGTCCTGTAGAGCCAGGTGTGGTGATGTATGCCTGTAATCCCAGTACTTGGGAGGCTGGGACAAGAAAATTACAGGTTTGAAGCCAACCTCAGCAATTTACAAAATCATGTTTCAAAATAAAAAGGGCAGGGGATGTAGCTCAAAGACAGAATACTTCTGGGTTCAATCACCATTACCCCCCTCCCCTAAAAAAAAGGAACAGTGAATGGTGAAGGAATGAGTGCAATTGCAATGTAATAAAATGCCTATGTAAATAACATAAGCATGAGTCTGGATCTGGCTGAAATATGATCACAATTCACTTTTGTTTTTCAAACTAGGACTCACACAAAACATCAGTTTTGCCTGTGTGTATACTCATATTCATTATAGCAAGTGCTCTATTTAAATAGATTACTAGTAAAAAAATGTTTATAGATTCTTAAATACTCAGACTAAGGGTTACTGGTACTTTTTTCTTTTCTTGAGCTATATTCTGCTAGATATTACAGACTTAAAATTTGAGTCCTAAATACATCCGGTTTCAATTCTAGATAACACTAATCCTGTTTCAATTCTAGATAATACTAATTCTCACATACCTGTTTGCTTCTTTCTCTACTTAACCTCATAGCTCATTCTTCTAAAATAAGAACATAGCCAGTAGTGGTGGCACATGCCTGTAATCCCAATACTTGGGAGGCCAAGCCAGGAGGATCGCAGGTTGGAGGATAGCCTCAGCAAGTAATGAGACTCTCATCAACCTAGTGAAACCCTGTTTCAAAATAAAAATAAAATAGGGCTGGGAATGTAGCTCAGAGGTAGAATCCGTCTGGGTTCAATCCTCAGTACAAAAAAAATAAATAAAAATGTTCACCCAGTCTGGTGGCACTTGCCTGTAATTCCAGTACTTGGGAAAATGAGACAGGAGGATCACAGGTGTTCAAGGACAGCATAGTAAGATTCTCAGCAATCTAGTGAGACCCTGTTTCAAAACAAAAAATAAATAAAAAGGGCTGCTCAGAGATAGAATGCCCCTGGGTTCAATCTCCAGAACCAACAACAACAAAAAAAGTTCTCACTAGGTGCAGTATTGCACACCTGTAATCCCAGCTATTTGCAACGATGAGGCAGAATGATCCAAAATTCAAGACCAACCTGGGCAACTTAGGGAGACCTTGTCTGTAAATTAAAAATAAAAAGCTCAGTGATAGAGGGCCCCTGGTTCCATTCCTAGTACTATCAATTTTTAAAAAATTATTCACAAATAGTTATGGAAGTATCTCCAAGGTATATTGCTAAGTGAAAAAAGGAAGGTACAGAACAGTGTAGAGTATGCTGCCAACTTTATTACAAAGGGAGGGGGCATGGTAAAGGTTTAAAAAAAAAACTTTTCTACACTCACATTTCTGACACCAAATGTATGTGTTTTTGTTTTTGTTTTTTGTGATACTGGGTACTGAACCCAGGGGCATTCTACCTCTGAGCTAAGCCCCCGGCCCTTTTTTTTTTTTTTTTTAATTCTTTATTTGAAACAGTCTCACTACGTTGCTGAGGGCCTCACTAAGTAGCTGAGGCTGGCCGAGAACCTGCCATCCTCCTGTCTCAGCCTCCCAAGTACTGGGATTACAAGCGTACGCCACCACGCCTGGCTCTAAATGTACGTGTTTTCCACACATAGTAATTCTCTAATTATCTGTGGATGCCAACTAGGCGCCCTCCAGTTTAATTACATTCTGACTTTACCAGAATTAATGCAGATACCCAGATGAAGGGTTTGGTCCCACAAGACTGCCACTACTTAATATGTCAGTCACAAATCTAGGTCCCCCATATTTCTAGTCAATGAACTACAAATTAGGAAGTCCCCCAGTCCTCTCTTCAGGTCTGGTAATTTGCTAGAATGGTTTGCAGAACTCAGGAAAATAGTTTATGTACTATGACCAGTTTATTGTAAAGTATACAATTCAGGAAAAGCCAAATGGAAAAATGCTTAGGGCAAAGCATGTGCCATCCAAGTTACCACTCTCCCATCATCTTTAGGTGCTCACAAATCCAGAAGCTTTCCAAGCTAGGGTTATTTTGGAGGTTCTATTACATAAGGATGATAGATTAAAGAATTGGCCATTTGATAATTAACTCAGTCTCTATTCATTCTGGTTGGAACTCAGAGTTTCAACCCTCTAATCCCAGGTTTGTTACTCTGGAGTCACCTCATGAACTCTGGTATGATTAAAGGATACTAATTACGAATAACAAAAGAGGCTTCTCTTATACCTGCCAAGGGTTTCCAGAACTCTGTCCTTGGGGACAAAGACCAGATGTATTTCTTATACTGCAAGGGAACATGTATTTGTTTGCGCATGAGTGTGTGTGTGTGTGTGTGTGTGTGTGTGTGTGTGTGTGTTTACTAAGGATTGAACCCAGGGCTTCATACATGGTAGGAAAGTGCTCTGCCACTAAGCTATAGCCCCAGTCCCTTCTATTTTATTTTGAGACAGGGTCTCACTAAGTTTCCCAGGCTGGACTAGAACTTGGCAATCCTCCTGCCTCAGCCTCCTAAGTAGGTGATAGTATAGGCAAGCACCACCACACCCAACTCATACTTGTTTGTTTATAAATAAAATGCTTGGCAGGGTGTGGTGGTGCACATCTGTAATCCCACTACTTAAGGGGATTACAGGAGGATCACAGGTATGAAGTCAACCTCAGCAACTTAGGCTCTCAGCAACTTAGTGAGACCCTGTTTCCAAATAAAGAAATAAACTAGAGCTGAGGGTATAGCCCGGAGGTAGAAGACCCCTGAGTTCCACCCCCAGTACCACAAAAGGAAAAAAAAATTGCTTGTGGAAAGAAGGTATCTCACTAGGTTGCTGAGAGTGAGAGTCTCACTACTTGCTGAGACTGTCCTTGAACCTGTAATGCCTTGCTTATGTTTTTAACCATACCATAACCATTGCCTTTTTTCTTCTTTTCCACAAAAAAATTAAGCAAAAATATCTGGTGTGTGTGTGTGTGTGTGTGTGTGTGTGTATGTGTGTGTTTTATACTGGGGATTGAACCCTAGGGTCATTCTACTTCTGAGCTACACCTCTGGCACTTTTTTATTTTAAAACAGGATCTGGCTAATTTACAGCATGCTGCCCTTGAACCTGTGATCCTCCTTTCTCAGCTTTCCAAATACTAGGATTCCGCCACACCTGGCTGGAATTATTTTTTATATAATTATGGCAGTTTCTTTAGGCCATTTCTAAAGCCTTTACCTCCTACATAGATTTTTTACACCCAGATCATTGAGGATAGCACCTTATAAAAAGTACCTGGTTCAAAGAAAAAAACTAATGCATACAGATAAAAATCAGATCAGGGTTTGTCTCCAGTGGGGAATAGCAGATGGACTTGGGTGAGTGTGTGTGTGTGTGTTACTGGGGATTGAACCCAGGGACATTCTACATCTGAGCTACATTCCATCCCTATTTTATTTTTTGAAACGGTATTATTAAATTGCTGAGGTTGACTGTAAACCTTTGATCCTCCTGTCTCAGCCTCCCAAGTACTGAGATTACAACCATGTGCCACCATGCCTGGCTACATATAGGGACTTTTGTGAATGATGAAAATGTCTATATTTTGATTTGGATGATGGCTACATTAGAATATACACTTACAGCCAAGTGTGGTGGTGCACGCTTGTAATCCCAATATTTGGGAAGCTGAGAGGAGGATCATGGGTTCAAGAACAGCCTCAGCAAGGAGTGAGACTCTCAGCAAACTAGTGAGACCCTGTTTCAAAATAAAAAATAAAATAGGGCTAGGTGTGTAGCTCAGAGGTAAAATGCCCCTGGGTTCAATCTCCAGTACCACACAAAAAAAGAATATACACTTGTCAAAACTCAAAATAGGTACATTCCTTTTATTTTGTGTAAATTGTTCCTCACTGAAATTTTAAAAAGCAGTTGTTAATCTGGGCACCATGGTACGCTCCTGTAACCCCAGCTACTAGGAAGTCTAAGGCAGTAAAATCACAAAGTTTGAGACCAGCTTGAACAATTCAGTGAGATCTCATCTCAAAAAAAAAAAGCCTGGCATGTGGCATACGCCTATCATCCAGTACTTGGAAGGCTGAGATAGGAGGATCACAGGTTTGACGCCAGCCTCAGCAACATACTTAGATTCTCAGCAACCTAGTGAGACTGTTTCTGTAGCTTGGAAGTTAAACGACCCCTAGGTCCCCAATACTACACATAGAAAAAAAAGTTTTACTTTTGCTTAATGTGAATAATTATTTTGTGCCTAATTTCAAATTGCTTTGTTTACTTCCCAATAGTTCTGAAACACAGATGAGAGGGGAAAAAGGAAATGAAGATTCATCTTGTAAGCCAATTTTTACAACTCTTCCTGAAACCAACATTTTAAACGTGGTTAAGGTAGGAAAAAAATTTTTCTGTGTGTCTTCAGTAGAGTCAGAATCATTTTAGTTTTATAGATAGTGGTTACCAAAGGAAAACTAATTTTAAAAAAAAATTTTTTTGCTGGTTTCTTACCAAGTGAAATTTCTAAGCAATAATCTTTGTATTAAAGGTGATTTTTTTCTGTTTTATTTTTGTTTTTTTGTTTTTTTTGTGGTACTGGGGATGGAACTCAGGGGCATTCTACCTCCGAGCTACACCCCCAGTCCTATTTTTTATTCTTTATTTTGAAACCGAGTCTCACTAAGTTGCGGAGTACCTCACTAGGTAGCTGAGGCTGGCCGCGAACCCGGATCCTCCAGTCTCAGCCTCCCGAATGCTGGGATTACAAGTGTGCGCCACCACGCCCGGCTTGTTTTATTTTTGTTTTAATATTAAGAATGAAAGATAAGCCAGGCATGATGGCACATACCTTTAATTCCAATAGTTGAGAGGTTAAGACAAGAGGATCATAGGTTCAGGAACAGCCTCAGCAACATAGTGAGACTCCCCACAACCTAATGAGGCCCTGTTGCAAAAATAAAAAGGGATGGGGATGTGTCTCGAAGGTAGAATGTCCCTGGGTTCAATCCCCAGTACCACATACACACACACACACACACACACACACACACACACACACACGCAAAATACTTTTTAAACCAATAATTTTTTAGAATTAGGTATATGAAGAAAATACACTACTTACAGTATGTCTTAGTGATCAAGCATTAATAACCCTGAAGCCGGGCGTGGTGGCGCACGCTTGTAATCCCAGCATTTGGGACGCTGAGACCGGAGGATCTGGGTTCGCGGCCAGCCTCAGCTACCTAGTGAGGCACTCCGCAACTTAGTGAGACCCTGTTTCAAAATAAAGAATTAAAAATAGGGCTGGGGGTATAGCTCAGAGGTAGAATGCCCCTGAGTTCAATCCCCAGTACCGCAAAAAAAAAACCCTGAAAATGTTTTTAATGCCTTAATCAAATCATTGATACTGAACCATAACCATTAGGAAAATTTCAGCCGGGCGTGGTGGCGCACGCTTGTAATCCCAGCATTCAGGAGGCTGAGACCAGAGGATTGGGTTCGCGGCCAGCCTCAGCTACCTAGTGAGGCACTCCACAACTTAGTGAGACTCGGTTTCAAAATAAAGAATAAAAAATAGGGCTGGGGGTATAGCTCGGAGGTAGAATGCCCCTGAGTTCAATCCCAGTACCGCAAAAAAAAAAAACAAAAAAAAAAAAAAAAAGAAAGAAAATTTCAAAAATGGAAAATAGACAAAATACTAACATATAAGCTGGGCGTGGTGGCGCACACTTGTAATCCCAGTACTTGGGCGGGAGGCTGAGATAGTAGGATTGCTGGTTCAAAGCCAGCCTTTGCAATTGAGCAAGGCTCTCAGCAACTTAATGATACCCTGTTTCCAAATAAGATATGAAATCAGGCTGGGGGTGTAGCTCAGAAGTAGAATGCCTCTGGGTTCAGTCCCCAGTACCAGAAAAAAAAAAAGAAAATACTACCATATAATTCAGCTAAGTATGAGCATGAATATTTCTAGCCTTTTCTAGACATCTGTACTTGTTTTCTGTATAGTTATCTTTTGCCAAAAATATTTTATAATTAATAAAACTCTTCAGGTAAAATATATCTTCTTAAGTTGCTTTGTGTGTTTGTCTCAAAAAGTTTCTAGGCTTGTGTACATCTATACATCCAGAAGGTTACCAAGATCGTGAAATAATGTTGCTGATTTTAATGTTGTTTAAAATGAGTTTGGAAAAACAGCTGAAACAGATTCCTCTAGTAGATTTTCAAAGTCTCCTGATAAACCTGATGAAAAACATCAGAGATTGGAACACAAAGGTAACATTACTTAAAATTTAAGTATTGGTATTTTGTACAGCATCACAATTTGACTTTCTGTTTCACAAATTGACTTTCAGAGAATTATTTCTAAGCTCAGTAAAGATCTCTAACAGATGACAAACAAACTAAGGAAAGGACTGTTTGCTGGAAGTGTATTCTTTAATGATAACAATCTTTTCTAAAACTGCAGCTATTAATTCAACCAAATTATGTTTATTGGGGATTTACTATGGACTGAGAGTTTATACAGGTACTAAAAATCTAGCTGTATAAAGGACACTGCCCTTACTCTCATGGAGATTTCATCTTATATAGAGTTAAGATTAGATTATAAACACGGGCAGTTTACGAAGTTTATGATAATATGTGAGGTTGTAATTAAGTGAGACAAATTAAAATAAAGCAGGACAGGAGTAGAGAGAGAGAGTCAAGGTAGGGTGCCAGGCTATCTCATATGAGCTTTGAACACAGAGATCTAAGTGAAATAATGGTAAATCATACTTATTGCTAGAATTTGAATTACTTACTCTCCTCATACTTATAACTAGAATTTGAGTTAAACTTCTATAGCCATATGGAATGTGAATATGTATAATTTTGTTAGGCCTTTTTTTCCACAACCATTGTTTTGTGGAAAGACAAATATACTCACAAAAGTAAGACTACAATAAATTCTTAAGTACCTATCACCCAGCTTCAAAAATTATCAAGATATAATCAATTTTGTCTTCTTTGTTAACCTCACTTCTTACTTCCTTCCCCTACTTATCAGATTATTTTGATGCAGCTGTTAGCCTTTTCAAAATACTGGAAGCTGAGTGTGGTAGCCCATGCTTGTAATTCTAATACTTGGGAGGCTGAGATAGGAGGATCATAGGTTCAAAGCCAGCCTCGGCAACTTAGTGAGGCTCTCAGCAACCTAGTGAAGCCTCTGTTTCCAAATAAGATATAAAATCAAAATCAGGTTGGGATTGTAGCTTAGAGGTAGAATGCCTCTAAGTTCAATCCCCAGTACAAAAAAAGAAAAAATGCTGGACTAAAATCCCTAAAGTGGAAAAAATACCAGGTCAGAACATAAATGATTTCATGCAGCTCTCATTATATACTTTTGGCAGCTTGATTTTGTGTTTAGATTATCGTATTCTTCCAAAGAGAATTGTTTAAATATAGATAGAAATATATAACATAAAACACAAAAGCCAAGTGAAATTCTAATATATGTGTTTGGTCTAATATAATTTAGAATAAAATAATATGTATTGTGTACATTTTAACAGGTTATAGGCTACATCTGTTTTCAAAAATATGAATGTCCTAAGCTGTGCGTAGTGATGCATGCTTGTAATCCCAGTACTTGGGAGGTTGAGACAGGAGGATCACAGGTTCAAGAATAGCCTCAGCAACATAATGAGACTCTCAGCCACCTAGTGAGACCCTTTTTCAAAACAACAAAAGATAAATAAAATAAAAATGACTGGGTTTGTAGCTCAGGTAGAATGCTCCTAGGTTCAAACCCCTATTACCAAAAAAAAAGAGTGTTCTATTTTATTAGTGCCTCCATTAGGACAATAGGAATTTAGATTTGATTCTGTTGTCTTGTTTGAAAAGAAGTCTTGCACATTCTTTTTTTTTTTTTCAGGTGCCTGAACTCTGTCTGGGCATTAATGAACTCTCCAGTCATCCTCACAATCTTTTGTGGTTGGTACAGCTAGTCCCTAACTGGACATCACGCGGAAGGTATTGAAAAGTGAGAATTAAACATTAAGAAATTTTATAATGTTCATATGATTGAAATGCTCATTAGTCCTTTGTTTCCATTTATCATTCTTTGAATGTTAGGTAAGAGCCTTTTATTTCATATTCATTTGAGGGAAAAGGTATTGATAACTTGATTATAATTCTTAATTCAGATCATTTTGTAAAACTATTTTTAGTTCATCAGATAATATAAACAATACATATCATAAAAGTGAATTATGAAAATGAATTAGCTTTTTCTTATTTCTTGAGTAAAAATAGTATTCCAGCAATAACATAGATTTTCTGTCAGTAAATCAGCAAGGATAAAGATAGTGACTCCTAGCCAGGTACAGTAGTCCATACCTGTAATCCCAGTACTTTGGAGGCTGAGACGGGAAGATTGCAGATTTGGTACTAACCTCAGCAACTTAGGAAGACCCTGTTTCAAAATTTAAAAATAATAGCTGGGCATGGTGCTGCATGCTTGTAATTCTAGTACTTGGGAGGCTGAGACAGGAGGATCACAGGCTCATGGCCAGCCTCAGCAGCTTGGGCCCTCTATAACATCATGAGACCCTATTCCAAAATAAAGAATAAAAAAAAAATAGGACTGGAAGCCGGGCGTGGTGCCGCACGTTGTAATCCCAGTACTTGGGAGGCTGAGATTGGAGGATACAGGTTCGAGTAAGGCCTCAGCTACTTAGTGAGGCCCTCCGCAACTTAGTGAGACCCTGCTTCAAACTAAAGAATAAAAAATAGGCCTGGGGGTGGAGTTCAGAGGTAGAATGCCCCTGGGTTCAATTCCCAGTACCACACATACACACACAAAAAAAATAGGACTGGGGCTGTAACTCAGAGATAGAACGCCCCTGGGTTCAATCCCCAGTACTACAAAGAGAGAGAGAGAGAGAGAGAGAGAGAGAGAGTGTGTGTGTGATTCAATCCCCAATACCAAGATAAAGGCTTTTACTTATTTTCTGAACTTTAGGCAACTCCTAATTTTATGTGCAAAGCAAATGTTTACATGAAAATTTTAAATTTCTGTAACAGTTTATACATTTTGTTCAGCCTTCTCTTGAAACATTACCTGTATCTCTGATTAGGACTGAAGGAACTCCTTTTGGCTTGTTGATTTGCTTCTCAAGTAGTATTGATTAAAATGCCTTATAAATAACTGTTAAATTCTAATTCCAGGCAATTGAGACAATGCCTCAGTCTAGTGATTATTTCAAAGCTTTTGGATGAGAAACATGAAGATGTCCCTAATGCCAACAATCTGCAGGTATGAATACTTTTATTTTTTAATAAAATGAGAAGCCGGGCGTGGTGGCGCATACTTGTAATCGCAGTACTTGGGAGTCTGAGGCAGGAGGATCCAGGTTCTTGGCCAGCCTCAGCTACTTAGTGAGGCCCTCCACAACTTAGAGACACCCTGTTTCAAAATAAAGAATAAAAAATAGGGTGGGGAGCCAGTGTGGTGGCACACATTTGTAATCCCAGCATTTGGGAGGCCGAGACTGGAGGATCTGGGTTCTCAGCCAGCCTCAGCTACCTAGTGAGGCCCTCCGCAACTTAGTGAGACCTGGTTTCAAAATACAGAATAAGAAATAGGGCAGGGGGTATAGCTCAAAGGTAGAACCCCCCTGAGTTCAATCCCCAGTATCGAAAAAAAAAAATAGGGCTGGGGATATAGCTCAGAGGTAGAATGCCCCTGGGTTCAATCCCCAGTACTGCAAAAAAATAATAATAATAATAATAATAAGTAAGTAAATACATAAATAAAATAAAATGAGAGAGGTGGTAAAGTGTAGGAAAAATCCAGCATCCTAAATCAAAACTTCTGGGATTATATAAACTCTCAAGCACGATACTATTTATATAATCTTTAGTATGATATTTAACTAACATGATCCAGTTTCTTTTTCTGTGAAATGGAGATGGTATTATATCCTCTCCCATATAGGATGGTTGTGGATAGTTAGATGAATTAATGTATAATTCGAGTGTGGTAGCACATGTCTATAATCCCAATACTTGGGAGGCTGAGACAGGAGGATAGAAAAGTTTAAGACAAAGCTTGGTGAGACACTATTTATATATTTATTTATTGATTGATTGATTGATTTTTCCGGTACTGGGGATTGAACTCAGGGGCATTCTACCTTCTAGCTCTACACCCAGCCCTATTTTTTATTCTTTATTTTGAAACCGAGTCTCACTAGGTTGTGGAGTGCCTCACTAGGTAGCTGAGGCTGGCCGCGAACCCGGATCCTCCGGTCTCAGCCTCCCGAATGCTGGGAGAGACTCTCTTTAAAAAATAATAATAAAAAGGGCTCCGAGTATAGCTTTAGTGATAAGAGTGTTCCTGAACTCAATCTGTAGTACCACCAAAAAGAGAGAGAGAGATAAAACATTGGGACTGGACACAGTGGTACGCGCTTATAATCCCAGTATTTGGAAGACTGAGAAAGGAGGATCACAAGTTCAAGGCCAGCCTCAGCAACTTAGGCCCTCTGCAACTAATGAGACCCTGTTTCAAAACAAAAAAATAAAATAAGGCTGGGGGTATAGCTCAGAGGTATAATGTCCCTGGATTCAATCCCTAGTACCACAAAAAAAAATTTTTTTTTTTTTAGAAAATCCTAATGTGCCATTATATAAATATGACATTTATTGAATTGAATTTGTTCAAATTATCAAGGTTAGTAGTATGGTAAGAAATTGCAAGCCAGGTGTGGCAGTGCACACCTGTAATTTTAGTACTTGGGAGGCTGAGACAGGAAGATCTCAGGTTCAAGATGAACCCCCGCAAGTTAGTGAGACTCAGCAACCTAGGGAGACCCTGTTTCAAAATAAAAATAAAAAGGGCTGAAGTGTAGCCCAGAGTTAGATTGCTCCTGGATTCAATACCTGGTACCACAAAGAAAAGGAAATTACTTAAGTGTTATATATATTAATTGCATCTTGTTTCTATTCTACTGTAGTCTTTTTAGATTGTAGAACTTAAATGTGGTTTCCCTGCAGTACTTATTCAGTTGTAGATCAGTTATGTAGTATAGATAGATATGTCTTACAGAAACCCCACTCTGAGAAGTTCTGAAGGCTTTAAGGCTTTTTTTTTTTTTTTTTTTTTTTTTTTTTTTTTTTTTTTTTTTTTTTTTTTTTTTTTTTTTTTTTTTTTTTTTTTTTTTTTTTTTTTTTTTTTTTTTTTTTTTTTTTTTTTTTTTTTTTTTTTTTTTTTTTTTTTTTTTTTT
>PVLC010031868.1:0-18518 GCA_004027655.1 Graphiurus murinus | reverse complement strand
ATGTAATTACACAATCATATCAAGGTCACTCACCGAAGTGAACCTGAGGGGGAGGGAAGGGGAGGGGATTGGGGTGGGAACTGGGGAAAGGGTTAAATGAGAACTGTGTGCAAATATGTTGTTAACAACCCGTACTTAACAAAGATGTATGCTATATTGCACGAATTACTACAATAAAAAAATTAAAAAAATAAAATAAGATAAAATCTAAAAAAAAAAAAAAAAAAAAGTTTATTAGTTCAAGGATTGGTTTTGCTATAACCGAGTTAAAAAAATAGTGTTTTAATTTCCCAAATTATTTTTCTCATTAATTGTTGCATGTAATATTTCTCTCACTTCTGTAAGATAAATTGGGCAGGTATTACTACCCTTTCTAAAATAAATGTCTGAAGCTCAGAGATGTATAAAAGAATCACACAGCACTTTAAGGCTAGAAGTGGAGAGGAAACTTGTCATTCAGCACAAGGTGTTTTTCCCTGATTGCATATTGTCCCTTGTCTTGAAAGGCTGCTGTGCAACTGTTGAAATAAATGATCTGGGAAAAGGCAATCATGTAATAAATTTTAAAAAGAAATAAAGAGATATTAAATTGTCTCCTCCAATTTTTGCTCTCCAGTCATATGTTTTATCCCGGGATAGCAAATTGTTTACAAGCAATTACAGTAATTAAGCATAAATACACCCTAGTGAGGCAAATATTATTATCCACTTTTTAACAGATGGGGAAGCAGAAGTGGAGAGATCCAAAATGACCTGCACAAGGCCAAACAGGGTGTCTGCTACCAACAGAGTGGGCCTGGGGCTTCAGACACCCCAGCTTTGTCCTTAGACTTCTGAATGATAAACACTCATTTAAGAAATGTTGATTTTTTTTTAAAGTGAAAAGGATATAAAGGATGAAGATGGCTAGTGACAGTGTTGGCAAGAGAGATGCCAGAAGTAGCAACCACCAGAAGGGAGATGGTTTGAGAGATGTGATATGACATACAGAATGCCTCCAAGGTATTTCACACAAGATCCAGGCTCATTTTGGCCTCCCTGGTTTCAGCATCAGAGGTCACGAATGGAAGATGTATCTCCTCTAAGAAGGTGGCCCAGTTATTTTTTCCAGTTCTGCATCTTCAAAATTATCCTGAGCTCATAAAATGAAGATTAGTGGAGCCACAGGACAATGTGCTCAGGATGTAGACACAATTGCCCTGTCTAAAGGACTTTGGAATTTGAGTCAAATGCATAGTTGCATTAATATTAGGAAAATTACATCCAGAGTAAAATGGTGAAAACAAGAAAGCTAACTTCTCATGCTGTGTCTTTCTGCCCATTATCACATTTGACAAACAGTTTGAATCCAAGCAGAAAGTATACAGCCAAATAAAATAAGACAGAAATGAAACAATGGTGTTGAGTTAACACAACACATGTGAAGTGAGAAGTTAGCAGGATAAGTTCATGTCACATTCCTGAAATCCAAAATACTGAAGCCAACACAAATTACTGTTTGATTTTTCTGTTGAGACATTTGGGGAAATTTTTACCCTATTTGTCATCACTTATCAATGTAAGATGGATGCAGCCTGCAATAAAACAAGAGAGGATTTCAAAGCTTCCCTTGGAATGCTTTATGAAGTTATACGCATAGGACAGAAAAGTATCCCCTTTCTGTAGAGAATTTTTTATAACACAGGTTATTTCTATGAAAAATTATACAGCTACTATATGCTAGTGACAAGAATGGTAGAAAAAAGGAAAGAGAGGAAAGAGAGAAAGAAAGATAAATAGAAAAGAGGAGACAGAGAGAAAGTAAAACAGACAAACAGACAAACACAAATAGTACTTTATTGTCAGAGTAACTGCCCTGCACACATCTCAGGAAAACAGCTGACTATGTGTATCTGCCACTTCCAATTTCCTCAGAAAAGGCAAGATAATACTAAGGAGGGTATATATACTCTTATAGAATTCTTTACACAAATAAGTTTCAATCAACATTAGAACAAAGTGGGCTATTACAACAGCACGATCATTTTAGTTGGTTCAAATATATCCTAAAAATCTGTCAAGAAAAAAGAGTGTGTCAGAATAAATGCACAACTTTATGTTTTGGGTATGGTGACATTTATTTAGAACTCTCAAAAATTATGTTTTAGGCTGGGCACAGTGTTGCATGCCTGTAATCCCCAGTAGTTGGAAGGCTGAGAAAGGAGGATCACATGCTCAGGGTCAGCCTCAGGAATGTAGCAAGACTCTCAGCAGTGTAGAGAGACATTGTTTCAAAACAAAAAAATAAAAAAGGGAAGGGGTGTAATTCAAATGCAAAATGTCCCTGAATTCAATCCTCAGTAACACACACACAGACAGACACATACACACGCACACACACACACACACACACACACACACACACACACACATTTTATTTCTGTTTCTACATGCTACAAGGACAATCAACTAATTTGAAATTAAGAAAAAGAATAGATAAGACAGGTAAACTTTGCACTCCAGCACAATTTAAAAAAAAAAGCATTTCCACTCAACAATAAATATTTAGATTTTAAATGTAAATTATCTCAAAGATTGAAAATGTAAGTAGGATAAGGCAAGATAACTAGAATAATAGAAGTTGACTTTCAGTTATTTTATTTCTAGCATTTTATTAACTTGTAGCAATGGCATATCAAGTTCAGCAGTGCATATTCTAGTTAAATACAGCCCCCAGCCAGTATTTAAACAATAAAAAAAAATTGCAAGTAGCCTTGTCTTTGCTCTGTTTAAACCAGTTGGGTGATTTAGAAAATTGATGGTTCCTAATACCTGTTTTAGACTCTCCAGCCATCCCCCTCATTGAGACACTTGATGGTGTCCATGGTAGGACGTCATGGAATACTGTACAATGCCCAGCAAGCAGCACTGTGAGGTCAAAGTGGATGCTTAGACTTTTCTCATTCAGGAATCTGGGCTTTTGTTGGCTTTTATTTCTGTACTGTGTCCTAACCAACATGTCACTTCTGGGTAAAAATGTTCATCTTCTATTCAAAACACTGGACACAAGTCTGTATTGCTGGGTTTATTTTACTTTTGAAAAGAAATGGATTATAAATAATGGTGTTACTGCCTTCCAACTTGTTGGGGACGAACAGGCCCCTCTGGAAGCAATTATTAATCCTGGCGGTCAGTGGGTGAGCTATGGCTCCTATTCCCAGCCTGTATTTCAGCAATATGACCAAACATCCTTCTTCTGTAAAACTGGTCATCTGCTGCTTGCTTAAAAGAGAACAGCCCAGTAAAGGGAGTCTCTAATCATCTCCCCAGCTGATGAATCTCCAAATTTTCAATATGACATTTGAGCCAAGTCACATCTATATTCTGAAGATTTCTCAAACCTAGATTCTAGTTCATGGGTCAGTTAATCAGGTTTATAGTGTCTGAAATCACTCTTGGACTTTCCCCTGGTTTTCCAAACACCTTAAAATCATTAATATCACACATAACTTCATATGCTTTCTAGAGAACAAATGAAAGAATATACCTATAGTGAGTTGCTAAACTATTTCTCCCAATTTCCCACTTTGACATCCAGAGGATTTAAGTGGCTTAGGACAGGTGCCACTAGCAAGATAATTATGAAGCTTTAATTGATTTATTTCTAAGCCAGCTGCTACATCTTCTTTTGTTGTTCAATATCTTAAGTTTCTTTTACACTCCTCCTGCACTAACAGCAATGATAGGGCTTTAGGGAAATATAAATTAACTGTTTATTAGGAAATCAATGGATTTTGTTTGTTTTGCTAGTGGAAATATGAGAAAAAGACTTATTTTTATTCTTTTACTTGTCTTGTAATCCATTATCTCTCCATTCTTTAAAATATGAGTGTCACGTGTATTTAAGATTTTAGTTTCTTTTGTAGTTTTAGCACTTCTTCTGATTAGACAAATCTATTACCTCTGTTCCAATTGTGATAGAAAAAATATCAAGATGATATTGAGTAGTTAACCCATTTGAATGCTTTAAAAATATTACCACCTTTTCTCACATAATATTTAGTCCAAGTACATATCATAGTAGTTACAAGCCTTTATAGCTTGTATAAATTCATAGTTAACAATGTCATAGTCACATACCTTAAATGAGAAAATGAGCCCAAAATGTCCAACACAGAAAGTAGTGGTCTTAATAAAATTAGAATCTAACCCTCCGTTGCATGTTACAATGGATTTGCTGCTCAACAGGGCATCCAAGCCTTTCATGATGTGGCTCCTGTTATCATTCAAGTATCATAGCTAGATATTCCCTGAAACTACATTTGTGTAGCAGCAACAGAAAGCTGTACATAATCCTCTCTTCCTCCACTATTCCTAAACACCTCCCAGACCCCCACACTTACTCACATCTCCACCATGTTGAACTGTATCTTCAGTGTGGAATGCTCTAAGTTTGTTCTGGATAGTCCACATTATATATTTTCCTTATTTATGGTGAATTAATTAAAAAATTGAAATATATTATAATGATGTTTGCATTAAAAACACTGAAAACCTGTATTCTGTATAAAGTCTATCATATGAATTTATAATTAGAGAAATAACCCTTAAAAATGCTTCTTGATATGAAACTCAAAATAAGATTTCTCAGTACAAGGCTTTTAGAAAAAAGTTATTTAAAGTTACAAAATACTTAAATGGAAGATCATTAAACAATTAACTCTTTTGTCGAACCAATTTATTTCAGTAAGTTAATCATAAAACACAAAATGCAAGGTCATGGTGTGTGGCCTCAAAAGGCTTACAGTTGAGCTGAAATGAAATTTGCACTAATTATTACATTATAAGATGGCAAACACACCATGCCAAATAGGTAATATATAAATAATGAGTACAACTAGAAGCAGTAGAAAGGGATATGGACATTACATAATGGAGCAACAGCATCACCATAGATGTGTTTCCCAGCAGACTTTTTTGGGGGGGAAGTATGGGTAACGGCAAGAGTTTGGGCATAAATCAATGTAACTCAACAGAAGGCTCCTGTTGAAAAGTGGTAAGTCTGAAGAACAGAACTGTGATTGCTCCTGTTTGTTTTGTGCAATGACTCCTTGTAGCTGTGTAAGCTAAAGTACTACACTCTGACAATGATTTGTGATTCTGCTTTTATGCAGCTTTGATTCTAAAGTTTACTTTCCAAACAGTATGTGACTGTTTAGGTGTGTACCGACTGCTGCTCATTAGCTGATGTGTCTGCTTCATCCACCATCCATGAAGATTAAGTTCATTATAATACTTGAAGTGCTTAACAGTCACAGAATAACAACTTGTGGATAAGGGAAACAATGAAGTCCTCTGCCGTTTGCATATTTTTTCCTTTTCCACTAATGAGTTAACTTATTTTGCCAATAGCTTCCCAAATTAATGCACCCTCAAAATGTAGGCTGCCACTAGTCACAAATCCAAATCTATTTCTTTCCTTGTTGGCTACTGCATTTCATTCCTCAGCTTACAAACTTCCAAGATAACACAAAACATACATATATTGGAAAATCAAAAATTTCTACATGAAGGAAAAAGAAAGCAAGGTGATGAGTTTTTGTCCAGTAGTGTAAAAGCTTAACTTAGAATCAGGAACCCACTGTGATCTAAATATAATCTAAATTTAAACAAGTAAAATACACTGTGTTTTCTGCAAATATTTATAATTAATATCGTTTAAGCACAATAAAAAATATGGATTGCAGGTAGAGCCAGTGAATCTCACTACTTATGTTATGCTGTTCATGACCTAAATTGTGGTTTAAGCTCATGACTTGATATTTCAAGATAAAGGAAAGAATAATAAACTAACATCTGCAAGATTATATATTATTACTTAGTATCCAAAATTGAGATAGCCATGATTTTTAACACTAAGATTTTGACTCAGAGATTCTTTAAATATTATATCATACTTCAAGCATATATTGTAAATTATTTTTTAAAGTTTATAACAATCCAGTACAGGGATGTACTCTTACAATATTCTTTCCATTACCCTGTTTTTCATTTTTCAGGGGTACTTCGCATCTCTGCTCCTTAAGATTCCTTTGCAGTACACACCAGAAAGACGTTCTTGAACTTGTCCACAGCTATTTCTAATTTGTCTGATCTTCATCAGTCAGTTTAAAGGAGCATAAAATGTCATCTGCCTCATCCGTCACTGTGTGTGTGTGTTAATGTATTTATCTGATTCACTTCCCTTGACTCGTCTGAGCTTGATGCAGTTTTGAATCTTTCCCATCTCCTAATTTATTTTAGTCACTCCTCGGGTGTACTGGAGCTGAATTTCTCAGGTAGGCTCGTCTGAAAAGATGCCATGCTCTAGCAATTCCATAAGCAATTATCATCCTAATAGCTTGCAAATCCTGCTTTGTATATTCACTGTTGGTCTAGTGCCAGACAGAGGTCCATTTCTCCCTAAGCCCTTGACTTAGTGCTTTCAGAGCCCTCCCCGATGGAGAAGCAGTTGTTTGACTATTTGGTGATCCTTGGAAATAGTTCACAATGCTGTATCTTGACAGGCTGGCATGGACACGAACATTGATATTTGTGAACTATGTGGCCACAGGTGCTGCCACTTAAAAATTTAGTTCTACCTCTTGCTGAAGCTGCTGTGATAGAATAGAGTGGCCAGACCTACTGTGTTCTCAGATGAAGTGAATACATCTTGTTAGAGTGTCAGAAGAACCTTCTTCTTAGTCACCATCACCACCAAGATTACTTCAGCAGAGACTAACTTACTATAAACTTATTTCACTTAGAGTGTTACACATGTGGTATGGTAGAATAAGATATGTATCAAAATAAGGTAGCAGGTGCTGCTTCTCAAGTGAATAAAATCAGTAATAAGTGCCACGGGATTCCGGAGCAGAAATGGGACAAGACATTAAGAAGCCTGGTTTGTTAGCAAACAAGCCCATATAATCCCAGTATTTGGGAGTCTTAGACAGGTGGAACACAGGTTTAAGGCCAGCCTCAAAAACTTTGAGAGACCTTGTTTTAAATTTTAAAAAAATAAAATAAAATAAAAAGGGCTGAGATGGTGCAGCTCAGTGGTAGAGCATCCCTGGGTTAAATATCTAGTAAGGCGGGGGTGGGGGGGAGAGAGAGAGAGAGAGAGAGAGAGAGAGAGCGAGCGAGCGAGAGAGAGAGAGAGAGAGAGAGAGAGAGAATAGGACACCAAGAGGAACATTGTCTTGGCTGAAAGAAAAGGTACGGACATGTGTGGAGGAGGCAGGAATGGCCTGAGGAGTGGTTTGGTAGCCATTCTGTGCTGGGAATAATCTATATGCGAAAGTAGCTGATTTGAAGGGCTCATGGGGTAGAATAACAAAAACTAAGACTGTAAGAATGAAAAGTTAGTTCACAGAAAGTTTTAAAATGTACATTGTGAACTTTTACTTTAAGGAAAAAGAACATGAGAGCCATGATGGCTCAAAATAGACCACTTGCCCTGGGATTATTCTTTCCTTGGTATGAAAGCCTTCTTATCTGGTGCCTCATTTGGTGATTATTAATTGAACAAAGAGTTCTTGAGTATTAACTGTGTGCCAGAAATTTTTCTAGGTGTGAGGCACATAGTAGGAAATGAGAGAAAAATTCTTTCATTATGTAGTATATTAGCTTACTAGTGCTACGATAACAAAATATCACAGACTGGGTGAGTCAAAAGCAGAAATGTATTTTTTACATTTCTGGAAACTGGGAAGTCTAAGGTCAGAACAGTTTTAGGCCCTTTGAGACCTCCCTCCTTGGTTGGCAGTTGGCCATCCCTTGTAAACAGTGTTTCCGGGTTATTTTTTCCCCTTTTATTAAAGACACTAGTAATATTAAATAGGGCCACTCTAGCAGTCTCATTTTAACATAATCATTTTAAAGAACCTTTTGTGCAAATTCAGTTACAGTCTAAGTCTTGGGTTTGGAGTTTCAACTTACGAGTTTTGTAGGGACATAATTCAACCCATAATACAGTTAATATTCTAGTAGTGGAGATAGCCTCATATCTGCATGAAATAGAACTCATTGGGGGTCCTTCCAGGGTTTCCCCAGCACATACAACACTTTCGAACCTAGAAGTGCACATGGCTGATACTCAGCCTGAGCTTTCTGTTGTTTACACATGTAAAACCTCTCTCTCCTTTTCCTGGCTCTATCCAAGCAAAGAGAAGGGACCTTCAAGCACCTATCTCTTCTACCACATGTCTGTTGTGACATATTTTTCTCAAGAGATGTCTTTATATTCACCTTAACCTGATTTTTCTTGAGAATGATGAGAACAGAAGACCAACACAGCAAAATTTGGCCTTGGATCCTCATACCCAAGGGATGGCTCTAATCACAAAACTCTAATAAGAATCTAGTAAGAGATGAAAATGCTTGGAAAAGAAATACACTATGTGTAACCTGAATTTTCCCATCTCAGCAGTCTGTAGGTAAAATGAGGTCACATTAATATTAATAATCAATTTTTTTCTGGCCCGCAGCCACACCTGCAGAACTGCAGATTCTCGTTCTTCATTCCCCTGGCCAACACCCCAAGGTCTTTGATCATCTCTCAGGTATTTCTGGGAGGTTCTAGGGTGACTCTCACCTTACGTTTTTTCAGAAATAAATGTACATCTGTTCTTTCACTCTAAGCTCCTTTCAGAAGTCCAATGACCAGAACATTTGGAGGCAGTACCTCTCTACCACCAGAGCTGATGCAGTCTTCTGAGACAGGGTTGTTTCTGTGTCACTCAGCCCCAACACTCCTAGTTTCTCTCAAAATAGACCCTTGAAAACTTGGAAAAAATGTCCTCCCTAACTTGCCTTTCCCTTGCTCCCCTTGCTGCGGTCTAAAGTTTCACACAGCTCCTGCTAAGATGGCCCCTGAAAATGGAGAAACAATGCATGCACTCTATGCTTCTCCTCAATTCCCAAATTAAAGCCCTCAATCATAACATCTCATGAAAATAGACAGCTCCACAAAGGGGTCTGAGTGGGGGAGGGGGATCAGACTCAGCTTGATCTCACAAATTTCACTTTGGTCCACCTGATATTAACCATATTGCTTTACATAGGAAAATAAATTTTTACCACTTGCAAAGATGTGACAACAATTTTCACATAATTAATTTTATTATTTAGACACTGCTTACTTAATTTTCTACCAAGAACTTTCCATCAGGATAAAAACAGTATTTATTCTAAATAGTTTTCTGTGAGCAAAATGTGCTTAACATATCTTAATCATCAAACATATTTTGAGCACCAAGTGCAAAGTGTTTTACAAAATAAGGTCATTAGTATGTGTTCTGGGTAGGACAATGTTTCTTTGTGTGTGTGTGTGTGTGTGTGTGTGTGTGTGTGTGTGTGTTAGAGGGGGGGAGAGAGAGAGAGAGAGAGAGAGAGAGAGAGAGAGAGAGAGAGAGAGAGAGAGAGAGAGAGAGAGACTGGGGATTGAACCTAGAGGCATTCTATCTCCTAGGTATACCTCCAGCTCTTTTATTTTTTGTTTCAAAATAGTGTCTCTCTGGGTTGCTAAGTCTTACTACATTGCTAAGGCTGTCTCCAAACCGGGGATCCTCCTGTATCAGCCTCCCAAACACTGGGATTACAGGTGTGCACCACCACACCTGGCTTCCTCCTTCTCTTTAAAATCAATATTACTTTTCCTGTTATTTTTAATGAATCAGAGGCAACTGATTCCACATTTTTTCTTATACACAAAGACTAGCTCCCTTCTTTTTTTAGAATCAAAGATAAATGAGATGAATAAACCCTATATGAGGTTTCAACAAACCACATGTCTTAATGGCAAAATGAAATGACATTCTACCTGCATTACCTTTATTCTGGATCTTTTTTGGTCATACCTAAGCAGGTCAGCTAGTGTTATACGCCAAGGAAATAACTCACTTTTCTCTTTTATCTGAACATATTTGAGATAAAGTATCTACTCAATGTACTCCAAACATGGGAAACTGGTAAAAATGTATATCATCAAACCAGTAAGCATCAAGCAGAAAACTGACTAACCATTTACTTTTCCAATTGCTGTGTGTGGCAAAGCAAAACTTGATTTTTCAAAATATTCCACACACATGGGACATCAGGCTGATTTCTATGAAGTCCTGTGTTTGAAGGTCATGTCAAGATATGACTTTTAATCTCCAAAAGTAAATTCCTCCAAAACATCAATAGTGGTACAATAGAAAGTCCAAAGATGTAAACCCAACAGTCCTCCATTTATAATAGGGAATCTAGTATTTCCCTAGAGCTTTGCTGAAGAAAATATTGTTAGTCCTTTAATAATCTATATAATAGTGATTATTATCTAAAATCAATGAAAAAAATCAATGAGGTTCATGATGTCTGGAGACACTATTAATAATAATTATAAGAATTTGCTTTTGTAAACTTCAGAATTTCTACTGGGTCCTACATTCTCTACCTCATGTCAATCTTTCATAATCCTAAATGAAATATATGTCAGTATAACTATATTCCTCTGAGGGTTGTGAGATAAGACTTAGACAGGTCAATTGCTTTACCCTGAATTATTAGATAAGCAGAGACCACAGGCCAGGTATACTGACTCTTGTTTTCTTTCTTTGCCATTACTGCTTCATCCCTAAAAGCCATGCTTGTACTCCTCATTCCACCCCTAGTTTTTCATCCTTTTCCCCCTTTAAAATCATATCCTAGCCACATATGATGGTACATGCCTGTAACTTGAGAGAGGAGGATCTCAGATCAAGACCAGCTTCAACAATGTAGCAAGATTCCTGGCAAACTAGGGAGACTCTGTTTCAAAACAACACAAATAAATAAATAAATAAAAGCTCTGAGGTGTAGCTCAGAGGTTGAATACCCCTGGGTTTAATCACCAGTACTACACACACACACACACACACACACACACACACACACACACACACACACTTAAAACTATATAGATATGAGTAGTTTCATAAAATTATTTGTAATAATTTTATGGCAGCAGTCACCCTTAAACAACCATCTTCATAATCCTATGCAAATAAATTCCTATGATAATGTTTCCCCTATTTTTTCTCCAAACTGTCCTTAAATATCACTTATCATGGCATTCTTTATAGCCTTTGATTAAACTTGAAAAGTATGCATTTGGAAAATATGCATGCCTACCACAAGTGAATATAAAACATATAAGTCCATTATTGTCAAGTAATGGATAAAATGAGCTTAAGAAAAAGATAACAGATAGATCAAGTTCCCAATTCATGAAGGATCTCTGTGAATGTGTTTACTACCATGATACAGGGATGTAGAGCCCAAGAAGAGCAGCAACCTTGCTTGAGCAGAGAAGACAAACATCAAAGTTTAGGGATGTTAAAGTACCTGGGATTCACTGGATGAAGGACCAGAGAAGAGATAGCTGAGAAAATAGGTGACTGCTAGATTCATCATGAGAATTAATAGCTCAAATGGCTGAGGCTGGGCTGTGCACGCAGGGCCAGACTCTGTGAAGTCTACCTTATAGCAGAGATCACCGCCTATGGGGCTGAGAACAAAATGGGGACCTTGAGACATCTCAGGTCATACAGAGTTGGAGGTGTTGGAGTCCTCTTTCACTCAAGAGTGAATAGTCCTATCTGAGTCTTAGGCATTTCATTATAACCTTGGAAGGGCCATACCTTAAGAGTTAAGAACACCTGTAAGGTCAAACTACACCACAGCATTAAGGATAAACCAAAACAACACAAAGCACAATTGACCTTAACAAAGTACAAAATCAAAACTGATGGTGTTTAAAGGATCCATCCACTAGTGGTGTGCGTGTGTGTGTGTGTGTGTGTGTGTGTGTGTGTGTGTTTGTGTGTAACTGGGATTGAACCCAGAGGTATTCTGCTTCTGAACTAACACCCAGACTTTTTATTTATTTTTATTTTAAAACAGGATCTTGCTAAGTTGCTGAGCCTAGCTTCAATCTGCAATCCTCCTATTTCAGCCACCCAAGTAGGAGGAGTACAGGTATGTGCCACCACACCTGGCTCCATTAATGATTTAATGAGGAAAAGTCAACATTTGTTAGAGGAAGAGAGCATAATCCACATTCCCCAAAACTGTATTCCTTTTATCTATCCTATAATTAAAATATTACTAGATATACAATGAAGCCAAAGAGTAAACCCCATAATCAAGAAAGAAAAATTAGTGTTGGGAATGTGGCTTCTTGGTAGGGCATTTGCCCAGAATGAGTGAGACCAAGGGTTTGAATGCTACCACTACACAAAGAAGAAGAAGGAGGAGGAGAAGAAGGCGGCTGCAGCAGCAGCAGCGTGGCATGGTGGCACATGCCTGTAATTCCAGTACTTGTCAGGCTGAGACAGGAGGATTGCAGGTTTAAGAACAGTTTCAGCAAGCAGATAGACTCTCAGCAACATAGTGAGACCCCACTTCAAAATAAAATTTAAAGGGCTTGGGGTGTAGTCAGAAGTACAATGCCCCTGGGTTCAATCCCCAACACCACACACACACACACACACACACACACACACACACACACACACACACACAATTAAGTAGAAAGAAATTCTAAAATAAAACACATGTTAAATTTACTATGCAAAGACTGGAAAAGCATCTCTGCATATATATATATATATATATATATATATATATATATATATATTCAAGTAATTACTTAAAATGGTCATCTTGAATGGATAGATAAAAATGATAAATAAAGTAAATGGGACTCTAGAACTGATAAGTACAATCAGTGAAATGATAAAGTCACTAAATAGGTTTAATAGTGCACTGGAAACTGCAGAAGAAAGGGTTTGAAAACTTAAAGGCAGGACAATAGAAATTAGTAATCCTAAAAATCACAGGTGACAATATTTTTAAGTAAATGAATAGTCTCAGAATAAAAATCAATAGGTCTAACTTACATATAACTAAACTAAAGTGTCTACAGAAAAAGTAATAGAATGGGCAGGGAAATATTTGAAGAAATAATGGCAAAATTGTACAAAACATCAAATTGTAGATCTAAGAATCTATATGAATCCTAACCAAGATAAACATAAAAAGAATACACCTAGGCACATCAGAATCAAAATGCTGGAACTGAAAATAATCATAAAAGCAGCCAGTGGAAAAAAGGCACATTTCATACAGAGGAACAGCGACAGAAAATGATGGCAAACTTATTATCAGAAACAATGAAACCCAGAAGACAATGAAATGACATCCTTAAAGTGCTTTAAAAACAAAACAAAAGAATCAACCCAAAGTCCTATACCCGTTGAAAAATCCATTAAAAATAAGGATAAAATAAAGCACTTTTAGCTACATAAAAGCTGAAAGGATTTGCTGTAAGCACACAGGAATGACAAGAAATATTTAAAAAATTATTCATCCTGAAGGCAAATGACATCAGACAGAAACTTGGATTTATAGAAAGTCAGTAGAAATGGCAACTATGTGGATAAATATAAAATGTTATAATTCTCCCTTGATTTCTTTGAAAAATAACTAACTATATACAGTAAAAAATAGCAGTAGTTTATTGTGAATTTTTTAATGTGTGTAGATGTAAAGTATTTGATAATCATAGCACAGAGCCTTGAATGGGGGAAGAGAATAAATGACATAATACCTCTTAAAGATTCTTACATGCTACCTGAAGTGGGACAATATTCATACAATTAAGGAAACAAAAATGACTGTCAGCCACTTTAAACATACAAAGAGCTATAGCTTTTTAAAAGCCAACAGATAAATGATAAAGAAACACTAGAAAAATATATTAGGCTTAAGACAATAAAAACAGAACAACAACAGATTTTAAAAATAGAAAAAAGTGCCCACCCTACCTGTATCAACAATTATATAAAATATGGTGGATTAGATCCTCACTTACATTTACATGGTCAACTGATTTTTGACAATCTTGAAGACAATTTGGTTGAATAATTTTTCTTATTTTAATAAATTATTATTGGTGCATTATAATTACACATAGTAGTGGTATTCACTGTGATGTATTCATATATGTACAAAGCATAATTGGCTCTATTCTTTCCTCATACCTCCCCTTTCTTCCCTTTCTTCTTTCCTGATCCCGTTCCTCTACTCTATTGCTCTCTCTATTTTCTTGAGGTATCTTTCCTTTCCTTCTTTCTCCCTATCTTATACATATGAAAGAAAACATACAACCCTTGACTTTCTGGGTATGATACCGAAACAACATACATGTGCAAAAAAAAATCCCTTGCATGGCCATATACAAAAATTATATAAAAATTAATTATAGACCTAAATATAAAAATTTTAAAAATATAAAACTATAAAAATTCTATGAAAAAAATATGAGAGACATCTCTGTGATTTAATTAAATCAAAGATTTATCTATGTACAACACCAACTATCCATAGAAGAAATAAATTATTTTAATCTGACCACACCAAAATTCAAAACATTTTCTATTTGAGAGACACTACTGAGAAAATTTTTAAAAGGCAAGATGAGAGAAAGTATTTCTACAAATTGGGAGAAAGTATTTGTAACTTGCTTATACGATAAAAGATTTGAATCTTAATTATAAAGAGTACTTAAAATTCAATAGTAAGAAATACAGCAAGCTAGGCATGATGGCACATGCTTGTAATTCCAGTAATTAGAGGCTGAGACAGGAAGATCACAGGTTCTAGGCTTGCTTTTTCAACTTGACCCTGTTTCAAAAGGGCTACGCATGTTATACCTGGGTTCAGTCCTCCTTGCCCTTGCCACAAGAAAGAAAGAAAGAGAGAGAGAGAGAGAGAGAGAGAGAGAGAGAGAGAGAGAGAGAGCAAACACACACACACACACACACACACACACACACACACACACAAAGGAATGCAAATTAAAAGCACAATAAGATATCACTACATCCCTTTTTGACATAGTCTGGAAATAATTGGAAATTCTTCACGTAGCAAGCATTGGTGAGAATGTAGAGCAATAATGAATTAGTTATACTTCTGATGAGAAGGTAAAATGATTCTATCACTTTGGTAATTTTATAAAAAGTTAAACATACACCTACTATATTACCCCATCACTCCACTCTTAGGTATTCATCACAAGAAAAATGAACAGAGAACAGAGATGTCCACATAAAGGCTTGCATATAAATGCTTACAGTAGTTTCATTTGTAATAACCAAAATGTGGAAATGACTCAAATATGCATCAGCAGGTGAATGAATGAAAAAATTCCATGCAATGTAATGCTACTCAGTAATAAAAGGGGATGAACTGTTTATGTGCAACATAAGTGAGTTTCAAAATAATTATACAGAATGGAATATAGACAAAATGAATACAAACTATATACTGCATTTATGAAAACATATTCTAGAAAATACAAACTAAACTAAAGTGACTGACAGCATATTATTGTTTTCCTGGTAATGGGGAAGGTACAAGAAAGGGTGAGAGGGAAAGACTGAATGATGTAAGAAAACTTTGAGAGTGGTGGATACTTTTCCATTTTTTATTGTGGTGATGGGTTCATGAATAAACACACACATACACATACACGCACACACAAGCATATACGCACATACATATATATTTACATATTTTGTCTAACTATATACTTTAAATATGTACAACCAATTTTATATCAATTATACCTCAATGAACTCTTTCAAAAAAAGAAAGCTTATAATATTGCCAAAGAGCCAGTATCTAAGCAACATAAATGTCCATTAACAGTATGTAAAAAAACTTCATTGACTTGGGAGGCTGAGGCAGGAAGATTACAAGTTCAAAGCTAGCTTCAACAACTTAGCAAAACCCTTAGCAATTTAGTAAGACTCTGTTTCAAAATAAAAAGTGAAAAAAAAAACTGGGTGTGTAGGTCTGAAGAAGAATTCCCCTAGGTTCAATTCCCAGTACAAAAAATCGCATTAAATTGGTGATCACATAATAATAAAAATGAAAAAATAAACCTACAGCCTAATCCAACAACATGGATGGAACTTCATAACATACTGAGTAAAAACAGCAAATCACAGAAGCACACACAGTATTATTACAGTTGTAAAAATTAAAAATATAGGTAATTAAATAATACATGTAGAAACATTCATGGTTGTTGTAAAGCAATAAAGACAAGAGCAGAGGGGAAATGTTACACTATTCAGATTAGTGGTTCTTCTGGTGGCCAATATGAGTATTCCTAGTATTGACATTATATGTACTGCAGACATGTTTTGTAAGTATACATTTTTATCTAATCAAGATTTAATGAAATTTATTTAAAAGCCTTAGAATATAACAACCCATTTAAAAGAAAGAAACTCTCAGATGGGGTAAACAAAGCATGTGCATGCATATAAGGTGAAGAAATGGTGCACACAAAGTTGAAGATGTAAGGATAAAAGGAAACAATAAGTATAAAGCACCTGGTGTGGCAATATTTGTACTGTCAATTTAGACTTCAAGATAGAGAGCATTATCGGCAACAAAGAGGGACATTTTATAAAGATCAAAGAGTAGATTTGTCAAAGTGTTGGGGAACAAATGAAATAGTTACCTGAAAACACCAGGGCAAACTGACTGAATGATGGGGGGCGGGGTTCTCAAGAAGGAGCATATTCTTTGGTCTCTCTCTGGAAATCTGTTCTGTCTACATTATGGAATCATTATTTCAGTCCTGACTTGTCTTCTAGATTTCTTCTACTTTGTACTAATAAATGTCTTTCTTATTAAAAAAGCAGGAAAAATAAAAAACAGAAGCAGAAAAATGAGCAAAATTTGAATTTTTTAAAAAGTCAATCAGCTTTACAACTATTAGCATTTAATAATCAACTATAATACCATAACATTTGTCTAACTTCCAAAAACAAGTTTTTTTGACCATGAAAATTTTATTTCTGCCTCTATTTGCAACTTGCTCTTTTGCTTAGGTATTTTTTCTCTCTTTGATTTTATGTTTGCACTTAAATCAGGAATACAAATATTGAACTAAAAAATAAATTGATATATGGTTGAACCCATGTGTGATCAGAAAAATCGAAATCATTTTTCTTTTCAGACAAAAGTATTAAAATGAATTGCCATCCTGGCTAAGTAGAGACATTACAGTGACATGAGTAATATTCCAAGTTGCTGCAAAAGGCTCCAGGGTTTGCTGATTACTCTATGGTAAGTGTGTCAGAAACAGGGCTTAGGGACAGATTCCATCTTCTAAAATTATTTCCACTGAGGAGGAGAAGCTGGCGCCTTGATGATTCTACAAGAATAAACAAAACAAAATAAGTCAGGCAACTGACATAGGCTGGGGACCAGTACAAACTACCGACTTCACTGGCCCCTGTCCATCTAGTCTTCTTTCTTAATTTACTTGTTGATTTATACCATGAATGGATTTATCCTCTTCCCCAGCTTGTACTTCAGATATTAAGAGTTAGAATAGGTTTCCTAGTTTCTATTTCCTCAAGAAAGAGATATAGATTCACATAGCCTGGGATTTGGTCAGAAGGATCCCTGGATATGTAGAAACCTCTTCTCCACTAGCTGTTACAAACATGACAATATGAAATCCTACAGTTCAGAGAGACTGCTGAGAGCTGAAGATGTTAACAAAATATAAACATTATTTCTAGTATGAAAATATGTTTACTCAGGCAATGTGTAACCGTTGTTCAAATATTTTCTGATAGCTGAGGTATATGTGTGTGTGCACATGTGCACATTTTCCTGTAATTTACATAAACCACACAAATACCTATGGCATCATTTAATGTTAGTACACACATGTGCTCACATATGGAGAGGGAATTTAGCTATACAAATATTTCCCCCACTCATCATTTCAACAAATACTTTTCCATTAAATATTTATTGAGCATCTATGATACACCAGACCATGAATTAGATACTGTGAGAACTATGGAGATGAATTAGTCATAGACTCTCCCTTAAGCACCTTACTATCTAGGGTCAGAGATAAACCAAGGACTCAAAATTTTACTTACAAATATAAAGTGATATATGTACATGCCAGCAGATAAAAAGTGCCAAGGGAGTCTTAGAGAAGGGAGACTGACTCTGAAAATGCAGACTACAGACAACAGACCTTAAGAAGAGCTTTATAGATGAGGTATTATTTTTAGAATGGGCCAGATACTCTGGTCAGATCTCAATAAAGTCAGCTTGTGGAGATTACATTTCCATTAAAGCAAACTACATGAGCAGAGTTGCAAAGATCTGAGTTAAGTGAGTTGTCACACATGGATTTATCTAGTTTGAGAAAAGTATAAGTATACAAAAGTGTATATCCTAGTTATTAAACCTCTATCTGAAGTGTAACTGGCAAAAATTTTCTCCCACTCTGTAGGTTCTCTGTTGAGGTTCTTGATAGTTTCCTTTGCTTTGCAGAAGCTTTTCAGTTTCATGTAATCCCATGCACTGATCCTCCTTTGAGCTGCCTGTGCTTTTGGGGTCCTGTTGAGAAAGTTTTGACCTGTGCC
>PVLC010031866.1:0-18475 GCA_004027655.1 Graphiurus murinus | reverse complement strand
TTATAACCATCACAGAGTTTTCAGTTCTGTTTGGCAGCACCTTGCAACAGTATCACCAGCAGTAAGAATGGGAGCTGCTAGAAAATCCCTGGATTCTTTTGTCAGGGAGGAAAACTATCCACCCTTGAAGCTAATGTCCCCTGTGGCTCATTGGCTGTTCCATGAGCCATGGGTCACATGGTCATGACCATCCCTAGCTGGAAGGGATGCCAGGAAAATGAGGAGCACAGGGACAAGATTGCTAGGATTGCATAGAATAGAATAGGTCATGATTCATGCACAGAGGTGGCAACATTGCTGCCCAAACAAAATCAGCGTTCTGTTAAACAGAAAAAGGGCAGGGGCTGGGGTGTGGCTATTTGATGGGTCAAAGTGCTTGTTCTAGACGGCAGCGTGGGATGCGGAAAGCCTTCTGTGATCAAGTGTGTTTCAGAAATTCCCAGTTTTCTCTCATGGAAATGTAAGATGCACACTAACCTGTTAGAGGCTCCAGGAAGTTGTATTGCAAGAAAACCTGTGTATGTTGGCTACCCCGGCATTCAGTTTGACACAGACCCTTTCTGACATGGAGTTTCCATTAATAAGAATGTATGGATATATGTTGGAAATGTTACTAAAAGTTTTCTTTTTGGGAGTTCTATTTTAGCGTGGGCGGCTGTCAGATACCATAGACTGGGTGGCTTATTTTAAAAAAGCAGTCATAGCTGGGTGTGGTGGCGCACGCTTGTAATCCCAGCATTTGGGAGGCTGAGACCGGAGGATCCGGGTTCGCGGCCAGCCTCAGCTACCTAGTGAGGCCCTCCGCAACTTAGTGAGACCTTGCATTCAAAATAAAGAATAAAAAATAGGGCTGGGGTATAGCTCGGAGGTAGAATGCCCCTGGGTTCAATCCCCAGTACCACACCCCCCCCCACACACACAAAAAGCAGTCATTTCCCACATTTTTGCAGCCTGGAAGCCTGAGCTTAAGGAACCAACATGACGGCCCCGCTGAGGGCCCTCTTCCTGGTTACCGATGGTTTACTGCTCATGTCCTCACATGACAGAAAGAGAGCAAAGCACGCGCTCTACACAACGCTGGATATCAAGTAGTCTAAGATGAGAAACCCAGTTCTGGAAAAGATTGGAGTCAGGGCTAGGGTGTGAGGCAAGTGTGGTGGACCCTGGGAGTAAGCCGGGGGCTGGAGCAGTGCCTGATAAAGAAACTGCAGGGTGGCCAGTCGTGATGCATCGGGATCTGCAGGTCAGCTTGATTTTTGTGTCAGAGCTAAGAACCTCAGTGTGAACATCACCTGGAAATCTAGGCATTAGGTCAAACACAGCAAGTTAAATACGTCTCAGCATTTTAAGTGGGATATTTGAATGATGGGGACCTACTAGCCCAGCTGGTAGAGTCTGCATTTCTGGGCTCTTTCAGTAGTGCTGGCATGCCCTGGCCAGTCTATTTGCCTGTTTGCTCTCAGGCTCATTACCACCCTTCCTGGGCTCTGCTCTGTATTTCGGGGAACTACATTTTGCCGGGTTCCTGGCTACTGGCTCTTGGTACCTTTGACAGAGGGCAGTGCCTTAGAGTGAATATTTCCCTCCTACCCCCATATGTTGAATCCTAATCTAGATCTGGGATTTCCCAGCCTCTGGAACTATGAGAAATATGTGCTTGCTGTTTAAGACACCCAGTTTAGGAACCTGAACAGGCTGCACAGGGAGGCACTAGCAGCAGAGTCTCCTGGATGACTTGACCGCGACCTCAGCTCTCATGCCATAGGCCCTGCCTCCCATGGTCCCGGTTCTGCTGGTCACCTCCACATGGTCTAGCTCCCAGCAGGGAGCCCTGGCTTTGGGCTCTGGTGACCTGCCTTCCTTCCTTGTCCCCCAGCCTGCTGTTGCTCATTTTCAGAATGCCTCACCATCCATCCTCTGTGTGGCGAGTTGGCCCTTCCCCTCCTTTATAAACAGTTTCCTCTATCATGCTACTTTAGCTTAAATAACTAGAGAGGATTTTTTTTTTGACTGAATTTTGAGTGATGCAGAGCCCAAATATACTTAATTGATTGGAGATTATTGTCCAAGAAAACTTGTTTTTGCTGGCATTTTAACTTGGAGATCATTCTTTTCATGCATAAAACGAGATTTGGAACACTAGTGTTGGTCGTTGTAAACTCCTTCAGGACTTGCTGTCTGTTGCTTGGTTGACCAAAGTCACTTCTCCCTCTCTTCTCCTCAGTGTTTGTTTTTGTTTTTGTTTGTAATACTGGAATAGAACCCAGGGGCATTCTACCTCTGAGCTACACCCCCAGCCCTATTTTTTTATTTTTTTGAAACAGGGTCTCATTTGCGGAGGGCCTTGCTAAGTAGCTGACGCTGGCCGAGAACCTGTGATCCTCTTGCCTCAGCCTCCCAAGTACTGGGATTATAAGCATGTGCCACCATGCGTGTGTTTCCTTTCCTTTCCTTCTTTTTTTTTTTTTTTTTTTTTGTGTGTGTGTGTGTGTGGTACTGGGGATGGGGATGGAACCCAGAGGCATTCTACCTTTGAGCTACACTCCTAGCCTGATTTTATTTCTTATTTTGAAACAGGGTCTCACAAGGTTGATGAAAGTCTCACTACTTGCTGAGGCTGTCCTTGAACTTGTGATCCTCCTGTCTCAGCCTCCCAAGTACAGGGATTACATGTGTGCACCACCATGCTCAGCTTTCAGTGTTTGTTCTCTAAAGCAAAGAAGCAAACAAAACAGGGGTCTTGGCAGAGAAGCTCTACTATGAGGACTATTTCAGATTATGCCATTTTGGGGGAAAAGTAAAGGTATATGGTTTATGAAAAGGAGGGATCCTTTATTTGACTGTACAACCACACTGCTGTTGTTACTTTAGAACGGTGGTACGCAGTAAGTTTTTTTTCTTTTTTTTTTTTTTTGGTGGTACTGGGAATTGAACTCAGAGGCATTCTACCTCCGAGCTACACCCCCAGCCCTTTTTTTTTTATTCTTTATTTTGAAACGGGATCTCACTAAGTTGCAGAGGGCCTCACTAGGTAGCTAAGGCTGGCTGTGAACCCTGATCCTCCGGTCTCAGCCTCCCAAATGCTGGGATTACAAGCGTGCGCCACCACGCCCGGCTACACAGTAAGTTTTGAATGAATAGGAATGTCTGAATTAATGCCTAACTAGAGGTCCAAGGTACAGGGGAGGTGGGGGAGGTGGAGACCAATTCTTAGGGAGAAGAAGCAAAGCTTTTTGCTTAGCCTTCCTCCTCATTCCACCTGCCAGCTCTCTGAGGTAGTGCTCTCTCTGCTTTTCATTATTCACTTAGATTCTACTGCTCATTAAGTCCAGAGGGAAGAGGCTGTCCATACCTTCAAAGCTAGTTCCTTTTAGCTAGATGATAGTGGTTAGCATAGTATGTTCATTATAATTGGCAGCACCGACATGAAGAGCGGTTGACTGGCTGTTCCTAGATCTCCTTGAGTGGCTTCTGATGACAGCAGAGTGTTTCGTTAACATTAGGGTTGCTGTAAGAATTAAATGAGACATGCCTGTACTTGGCATATACTAACTACAAAGTAATTGCTGGCTGTTTTCATATTTATCAGTTATCAGCTGATGTTTATTGAGCATATGCCTTGTGTTAAGCATTTGACCTAAGCTTGTTCAAGGCCATAAAACTGCTAAGAGGTGGGAAAAAAACTTGAACCTGATCTGTTTGATGCTAACTTGTTTTCTTAAATCTCTATTATCTGGATTCCCATATTACTGTGGATCATTGAAAATTACACGTTAAAAAACATATAATAAAAAGGCATTGGAGATATATTAGCTGCAAATTTAGCATGGTGATTAAAAACCACTTTTGGACTGGTTCCCTCTGTCAACATTTTTTGAGCGTTCAGTGATAGGGAGAGAACAAAGCAAAGAGGCACATGATCTCCATGAAATACAACTGAACTAATCTCATAAAATATAAGCTGAACCCGCGCACTCACCTAATGTAGCTGAATGCATAGTGACTTGGGGGAGAACAGGGAGGAACCTTCCATGGTGGTTCTTGCACATTTGCCAGTTCAGGAGACAGTTTGGTATTTAACAAATGTCTGAGTTCAAACCTCAGTTTAGCCTGTTTCTGCAGGATGCCTTGGAGTTAGTTCCTCTTCTTCTTCTGCTTTTTTTTTTTTTTTGCCACTGAGGATTAAACCTAGGGGGATTCTAACTCTGAACTACACCTCAAGCCCCTTTTATTTTAAAACAGGGTCTCACCAAGTTGCTGAGGGTTTTGCTAAGTTGCGAGGCTAACCTTGAACCTGTGATCCTCTTGTCTCAGCCTCTCAGGTACTAGGATTACAGTGTATACCACTGTGCCCAGCTCCTCTTCCTCGTTGAGCCTCAGCTTTTGTGTATAAAGAGGAGAGATAATGATGGTGATCTCACAGAAGTACTGTGAAGGCCTAGCATACTTTTTTTTTAGTACTATTTGAACCCAGGGGCATTCTACCTCCGAGCTATACCCCCAGTCCTATTTTTTATTCTTTACTTTGAAACAGGGTCTCACTAAGTTGTGGAGTGCCTCACTAGGTAGCTGAGGTTGGCTGCGAACCTGGATCCTCCTGTCTCAGCCTCCCAAATGCTGGGATTACAAGCGTGCACCACCATGCCCGACCCTAACATACTTTTTGATATAAAATATATTCAATCAATTTTAGCTCATAAATATATGATCATATTTGGTAATGTCAGCATTACCCCAAACACACACATTTTTCTACTTATCTGGCAGTTGCACAAAAGGAAGTCACATGTAGGTGCCACTGTGCAATACTGGAAAGTCATCTTTGAGGAAAACCAACACTTCCAAGAAAAAGTAACACGAAGTTCAAAAAAAGAAAGCTCTGTGATTAGTCACTTGCCCGTACTGAGATCCTTAAAGCGTTTGTGATTATTTGGTGAAGTCACCAAAGTGCTGTGAGATCTGAGTCCCTGAAATGCCTCCAGATGTAACACTGATGAGGTGAGGGGAGGGAGGACAGTGACAGTGGGTGGGGTATGTATGCGTCCCAGGGCCTGGGTCGTCCAGGAGGCAGGCTGAGGCCTGAGCATGCAGGACCCAACTCTCCTGTCCATAGGTCCGGTTAGCATCTACCATCCAGCCTGGCGGGACTGAGGACTCAAGGCCCTGCAGGCCATCCTAGCCCCTTCCCACATCCTGTCTTCCTACCACTGACCAAATTTGGGGCCAGACTGCTCTTCAGTTCAACTAATTTTCTAGAAGAGATTTCCCAAGATAATCAGTCTGCTGGCCACACAAAATCTAAGGCCTACATTTTGTTAAAATTTGTTAGTGCATTTTTTTCTGGAAAGCTTTTTTCCCCTCTCAATTCCTTTAAATTGTAGTTCCTTGCATTTTATGAACTGTAGGAGAGGCCAGTATTTGAGTGAAAGACAAAGAGGAAGGGCAGGGGCAGGTGGCAGCTTCTGGAAAGTGCTACACCTGTAGAGACCAGCAGTGTTCACAGGTGGAACACAGGCCCTTTGTATAGTTGAGTGGGCTTGAGATCCTACTACATGTAGAGAGAATAGTGAGTACTCTTCTAGACTAGAGGATAGTGAGTACTCTTCTAGACTTCTATACTCTTCTATACTATACTAGAGGATAGTGAGTACTCTTCTATATGAGAGGATAGTGTGCATTGACATTTTCTTTCTGAGTTTTCAAGCAAGTCATTCTTCTGTCAGTCCGTGGCACATCCAAGCCAACATATTTGTAGAGGGGAATACTCCATGCTCCAGTGGTAGAAATATGAATTTAAGGGTTAGAGAGCTCAAGTTTTATTTCTTCCATTTTCTGTCCAATTTGTTGAGCTGTCAGGATTTTTAGGAGGGATGAATTGTCCACTGGAAGAAAGGGGCACAGGAAGCTGCATATACAGAGCTGTGGTTTTGTGGCTTTTCGGGTGTTAGCCCGTCTGACATTCTTCGAGGTTTCTGTTCATTAACTGCTGCAGTGCTGACGTGCCCCTCACTCTGGGATGAGGTGACGGGCACTGTGGGTGTTGAGGCCTGTGCTTCGGTGCCACATCTGTGCCAGGGTGTTGGGCAGGCGGTGCCTTTGAAGAGGGAGCTGAGGCTGCACTTAACTGTGCACAGCGTTGCCTTGTGAGAGTGTTCTGTCTGGAAATGACATGCTGCTAGAAATACTGCGTGATGCCCACCGTGTACAGTCAGGAACCCTAACATGGCAGAAATGGTCCAGGGCTCTAGTTTCTGGGTCCTGATCATCTTCAGGAATCAGCTCTCAAGAGACTTTCATCGGAACATGTGTTCCAGAGAAGCTTGGCCGTCTCCTGAGATGGCCGTCACTTAGTCACTCTCCCTCTCATTTGTCTTCTCTTTTTGTCTTTTTCTTCCTCTCAGATTTCTTCTCTTTTTCAGTCTGAAAGTTTATTCTCTTTTCTTTCACTTCTTCCTTCTCTCCCTCCTCACACTCTTCTGTTTTCATTTTTGGGGGGCTCTGGGATCTGCCTGATAAGGTTTGCTGACATCTTCCCTCTGATCTTTCTTGATGGGTTTTCCTGACCTTCTTGGCTCTGGTCTGAATCCTCCCTTTGAGAGGAGTGAGTGTATCCCTCTCAGGCAGAAGGAGTATGGATTTTTAGTGCCTGTTCTGTTGAGATTAACTTATCTGACTATGAAAGGGTGCTCACTGGGCAGCTAAGACTTTTAAGTCATCATCTTCTTCCCCAAGCCCAGAAGGTGGGCAACTTTCACCAGGAAGCTCTGCTCAGCATTCATCCATCTCAGCGGTGGACACAGTCTTCCTCTTTGCTGACGAAGGTTATTGTCTTTCTGGCTATAGATTGAGGAGACTCGGCTCAACATTGACAAGATCTCAGAGCACGTGGAGGAAGCTAAGAAGCTCTACAGTATCATTCTCTCTGCACCGATTCCAGAGCCAAGTGAGTGTTTCCCGAGAGTTGAGTCACTCAGTGGTGACCCTTTGTGTTGGGGCTCAGCCAGTCTGGCTTTCCTCGCTGCTGTGAACAGCAGGGAAGAGTACACATTACCTTGCACTAGTGCACACATCACATCACCTTATCTTCACCTTATCTGAGTTTCCACTGCCAAGCTACCATCAGCTCTTCCTTTCATGATTCCTCTCCAACCACTTAACCAAACTTACCTGTACTCCCCAGCTGGTCCCTCCCAAGACTAGCAGTGGCGCTTGCTGCTGCTTCCATATCCCCATGCTGCGCCCCGTCTCTGTGCCTTTGTGCGTATCCTGTTCCCTCTACCCGACATACTTTCTCCAGCCTCCGTCCATTTTGTCCCCCAAGGGGTCTGAAATGGTTCCATTTCACAGGAATCCCTCCTGTCATTTTTTTTTTACCATTATTGAGGCTAACTTTTGCTCTCCCACATTTTGAGAGTAGAGTTTAGTTATGTTTTCTGTTCCTTAAGTACAAGGAATAAGCCTGTCCATATCATTTCATTCTCCCCCCCCCCCCCCCGCAGTGGCCCTCTATTACCTAGATTGTTCAATTTTAGCAGAGCACATGGGGATTGTTTCGTCACATTCCTGTCTTCCTTGCCACCTTTTCTCCTGTCAGCCCTGACATGGCCATGTGACCTATACGTCAGCCAGCCTTAACTGGTGATTCTCCAAACATTCTTTATTCCCTCCTACCTTTTGCACATGGTTCCTCCTCCCTGGGACTCCTGCTCTCAGTCTTCTTCGCTGCCTAGTTGCCTAGTTAACCCTGAGTGCTTTGAGACTCAGTCCTACTGTGTATGTCTTTAGAATCTCTCCCAGATACCTCCAGGCTGTGCAGGGGCCTTCATAACGACCCTGCAATGCCTTGGCCAGAGCTCGAACACACTCCACGCTGCATGTCAGCACTCCCGATTTATTTCCCCTGGCCCCCCACAGGATTCCGAGGACCTTGAAGACAGAATCTATATCTTCCCTCCGACTCTTTAGTTTCTAGTTCAGTTCCGAGCTTGCTGAAGGATTTTTTTTTTTTTGTCCTGGGGATTGAACTCAGGGGCATTCTACCTCTGAGCTATACCCTCAGCCCTATTTTTTATTCTTTATTTTTGGAACAGGGTCTCACTAAGTTGCAGAGTACCTCACTAAGTAGCTGAGGCTGGCCACAAACCTGTGATCCTCCTGTCTCAACCTCCCAAGTACTGGGATTACAAGCGTGTACCACCATGCCTGGCTGAAGGATGTTTTTGAATGAATGGTTGCAGCTAATCTTTATTTTGCTACATACATCCCAGGATAGCTCAAGGCATGTAGCAGGCATATCAGAAACATTTGCTTCATTTTCAGTTGATGAGCCTTGCTTGAAATCTATTGCCCTCAGAACTCCCAGAGAGCCCTCTTCTACCTTCTGAGATGAAACCCTCATGCTGAACCAGATTGTTGCCTCTAAAAGCAAGGTTCTCAAAAATTACTTTGAGAGGCTCATTAAAAAAGGAGATTCTAGGGCTTCAACCCTGGGTGTTTTTATTCTGTAGGTCTGTGGTGGGATGTCTGGGAAATGCCTTTTATTTTAATTAAGAATTTATTTTGGGTGTGGAGGATTGAACCCAGGGCTTTGTGCCTGCTCAGCACATGATCTACCAGTGAGCTTACACACCCAGCCTAATTCTGGAGAGCACATCGGATAAATCCTGCTGTGGGCAGAGGTGCCGGAGAAAACCTCCATCCCTCGTTGGCTGCTGTAGCTCACAGAGCAGTTAGTGTTCTCTTTCTAATTGATTCTACTTCCTTCATTTACCTAGAAACCAAGGATGACCTCGAGCAGCTCACAGCAGAGATCAAGAAAAGGGCCAACAACGTCCGGAACAAACTGAAGAGTAAGAAGGGGGAGCACAGGGAAGGTGCCAGCCCCACCGCCACCAGCCTCAGCTCCCCAGGGCCCGCCTCTTCTGAACTGACACTCATCTTAATGGAAGTGACACCACATATCCTAGCTTATGGTTTGGGCCCTGTTCCGGGGATGACCTGTGGTAGCCTCAGAAATTTACCTTCTCTTGGATTCTGACTGTAGTTGAAAGAGTCCGTAATTGAAGTTGGGAGATGGGAGTCGAAATATGCTTTCAGTCACTGAATTGGTCCGTTAGCATAGTCCCTCAGTTTTCTCTTACTGGTCTAGCACCGACATTCATTTGAATGGTAATTTTAAACATATATAGATGCAAGCTTTATTATTCGGTCTATAGATATTTCTTGGTGGGCGTGTTTCAACACTCCTCCCTCTCCCTTCCTCTCTCCTTCCTCCTTTCTTCCCTCCCTGCGGCAGGGGCATTCTATCTCTGTGCTATACTCCCTGCCCTGTTTTATTTTTCGTTTTTAAATAGGGTCTCACTAAGTTATGGAGGATCTCCCTAAGTTGCTGAGGCTGGCTGCAAACTTTTGATCCTCCTGTCTCAGCCTCCCAAGTCCTGGGATTGCAAGTGTGTGCCACCACACCCAGCTGCCTCCACTTTAAAGCATAGATTCCATTCTCTTGGGGGCTCAAAAGGTTTACTTAGTTCATGATTATTGTCTGTATTCTTGCCCAAAATATTTGGTGGGTACATGTTATTGCAGAATCCCTGAACCTAGTTTATCATTTCTTCCCCCAAAATAAATTATAATAACTATTTTAATGGGCATGGAGAGGGCATCATTAGTAGCAGCTTCTAAAATAGTATTAACGATAGCGTGGCTAACACGGTGCTAAACACTTCATTTGTGTTCTCATTTATTCTTTGCATTGGTATTATGAGGTTAAGCATCCTATTCTGAAAATCAAAATCTGAAATGCTCCAAAATTTGAAACTTTTTGAGAACCAACATGACACCACATGTGAGAAGTTCCACACCTAAACTCATGTGACAGGTGTCAGTTAAAAAAACAGGTGCACTATGTGACAGAGGCAGGAGGATTGTGGGCTTGAGGCCAGCATATAGTAACTTTGCAAGATCCTGTTTCAAAATAAAATAAAATAAAATAGAGCTGGGGTGTAGGTCATAGGTAGAATGTCCCTGGGCTCCATCCCCATTACCCCAAAACAAAGCAAGGCCCCCCAAAAGCAAAAACAACAAAAACAGAAAACCAAACCATGAAAGGAACAAGAACACTAAAAATATGATATAAAATCACCTTCAGGCTATGTTTATAAAGATATATATGAAAAAAATGAATTTTGTGTCTTATCCAAGATATCTCATTGTGCATATGCAAACATTCCGAAATCCATTAAGTCTAAAATCCAAAACACTGTATGTCCCAGGCATCTCTGAAAAGGGATATTCAACTGGTACTATTATAGGTTCCATTTTACAAACAAAACAGAAATATCAAGAGAGTTGAAGTGGCTTTCCCAAGGTCACACAGCTAGTGAGTGGCCGGGCAAAGATTTGAGCCATGTCTCTTGGTTACCGAGACCCACACAGTGAACTGTTATGCTCGGACCTGGCAGTAAACAGAAGAGGCTGAGGACAGCGCATCTGGCTCCTGTGGGCTGACCTGAGACGGCAGCTCCCTGTGCTCCACCTCTATGGGCTCTGTGTGTGAGGATGGTCAGAAGGTGTCAGTGATCAGTGTGTTTCATGGAAGAGCAGATGTGTTGCTGGAATAACCTTCCTCTCATTCCAGGCATGGAGAAGCATATTGAAGAAGATGAGGTCCGCTCATCAGCAGACCTTCGGATCCGGAAATCCCAGGTAAGGTGGTCCTAGTCTAGCACTCTTCTCCAATCTCCTAACTGTCGTCGTCGTCGTCGTCGTCGTCGTCGTCGTCATCGTCCTCCTCCTCCTCCTCCTCCTCCTCCTCCTCCTCCTCCTCCTCCTCCTCCTTCTCCTCTTCCTCTTCTACTTCCTATGTTTTTTGTTTTTGTTTTTTAGCTCAATTTGAAGAACTGGTACAGGAACCATCCAGATTGAAGCAGGGGTCATGGCTTTAGCTCTTCTCTCACACTCTCCTTCTCTAGGGAGGCCCCTGAAGAACTTCTAAGACTCGCCAGAGCATAGTGTTAGTCTCTCCTTGTTTCACAGGAGAAACTTTGAGAAGAAGAAATTGAGGAGAAGAAGTTGATGTCTCCTCTCTAAAGATCGTTAGTTATTAGTTGTCCACTTTGGTCATCATCAGCGATATTATCCTTGTCCTTTAAGAACTGACATGACAGTCAAATGACCATGAGTCATGTATCAGCCTGGGGAAGAGGCAAGAGGCTGGTAGATTTCTAGTCAGATTTTTACAATTATTTTGATCTGAATTTTCTTGGTGATAGTGGGTTTGGAAAAAGTATTAATACTGGTGGTTTTGCAAAGGAGAAACGAGTAGAGTTTGCAGCTTGAGAGGTGGGCAAGGAATAAAAAGTATTTCGAAGGTTTGAGCTTAAGTGCCCAATGCTGTTGAGAGACTGTATCTACTTATAAGCAAGGAAGGTTGGGGAGATCAGTTAGCATAAAAACTCAAGAATCTTTGGAAGGCATTACTTATGGGAAGGGAGTCTGGCAGCTTTAGAAAGCAAAGTAGAACAGTAGAAGGAGACAAAATTATATGCATAGTGCTCTCAGCATGAAAAGGTCTCAGAAGAGCTGGGGTAGCTGGAGGTAAGCTTTAGATGGGCAAGAGTGCCAACACTGGCAGGCACAGGGGCAGGAGTGGGGCACGTGTGACACACACACACACACACACACACACACACAGAGTTGGCAACAGTGGTGGTGGTGGGGGGTGGGATTGAGAGGCAGACATGAAGAGAACGGTCCATCTGGAGGAGAGAGTTTGTTTTGGGTTAGCAGATGCTGAGCTTTTGGTAGGTGATGTACTGCTGCATTTCAGAGGTCTTTGAATACCAGTCTAGGGAATTTGATCTGACCCACATTGACAGTAGATCAGGCTGTGGGGTGTCTGGAGGACATGTGGCTGTTTGAAAGCTAGCTTCCAGTGGAGAGGAGGCAAGAGGCTGGTAGATTTCCAGGTAGGTCTTCACAGTGAATTTGCATCTTGGTAGTAGGTTTGGAAAAAGTAAAGACACTGGTGATTTGGCAAAGGAGAAATGAGTAGGGCTCAATGCTGAGAGGTGGGCAAGAAATACTGTGAAGGTTTGAACTTAAGTGTCCAGAGCTATTGAGAGACTATATCTATGTAAGAGCAAGGAGAGTTGGGGAGATCATTTAGAGTAAGAATTCAAGGATCATTGGCAGGATTTACCTGTAGGAAAGGAGGCTGGCAGCTTTAGAAAGCAAGCCAAGAGTTGTGCCAGAAATATTCTACCAGTCCAAAAAGGTGCATGGCTCCAAGATCCCCAGAGATTATTTCCTTCTGCCTCACAATTACCATGTGAGATCAGGCAGGTAAACAGATACTGGAACTGCGCTTTCATGCTTGGTGGCTGTGGCTCTCCTAGGGACCCAAAGCTGGCAAATAAAGTCGAGTCTTACCTTTGGTCTTTTGGTTCCCAGCCCAGTGCTGCTGTGGGCCAGGCTAGGTAGGGGTGGCGAAGGGGCTCTGCCACAGTTATGGACCTCTCCCCTCTCTCACCTCCCGGGGGCTTACTCCTCCATGTTGTTCCCCCAGCACTCTGTCCTCTCTCGGAAGTTCGTGGAGGTGATGACCAAGTACAACGAGGCTCAGGTGGACTTCCGTGAACGCAGCAAAGGGCGAATCCAGCGGCAGCTTGAAATTAGTACGTGTTTGGGGTTTGACGTGTGTCCTCCTCTGCCTTGTCCTACCATGGGGTGTCCATCCCAAGTTGTGAGACCCTGGGGAAGCAATATATATATTTTGTTTTTTTTTTGGTACTGGAGATTGAACTCAGGGGCATTCTACCTCCGAGCTATACCCCCAGCCCTATTTTTTTATTCTTTATTTTGAAACAGGGTCTCACTGAGTTGCGGAGGGCCTCACTAGGTAGCTGAGGCTGGCTGCGAACCTGGATCCTCTGGTCTCAGCCTCCCGAATGCTGGGATTACAAGCATGCGCCACCACACTCAGCTCAGAATATATTCTTAATGCCAGTAATTTGATTCCTGTGGGATCCAACACTTCCTCATACTGAGAGGGGAAACACCAGTCAACAGTTGTTCTCCCATGGACTTTTTACATATTGTTGCTGTCTGTTAGCGAGCAAAGCACACTTACAAAATAAAAGTGCAGTGCTAGTTGCCATGAGGAATAAAGAAATGAATAAAGCCATGCCCTTTAGGAATTTAATAATACAGGAGGCAGAGCCCTGTAGGGTGAATGTCCTTTAAGTGGGAGAAGCGGTATGAACAAGGATGTAATCAAGAAAAAGCAAGTGTCAACAGATGACTGGATAAAGAACATGTGGTATATATGCACAGTGATGTTTTACTCGGCCGTAAAGAGTGAAACCATGTCATCTGCAGGAGATGGATAGAATTGGAGAACATCATGTTACGTGAAATAAGCCAGACCCAGAAAAATCAAGGGCTGCATTTTTTTCTCTCTTCTATGTGGAAGCAAGAAAGAAAATGGCCTCATTAAAATTAGGAGAGACCAGTAGAGCAGTGGAAGGGGAGCGAGGGAGGGAGGTCGGAGCAGAAGAGGAGGCCTGAGGAAGGAACAAGACTAAACACTGTTATGCGCATATGTGAATGTATCACTCTGAACCTCACTAGCACGTACAATTACAATGCACCAATAAAACATGTAAAAGAAAAAGAGAAAAGCAAGTGAACCTAGGATTGGCAGGTTGTCTGGGGTCCGGAAGGAGGTACAATTGCAGCAGCAGTGTAAGTTAGCATGGTTGAGGGAGGGCCGCCCACTGTAACGAGGGCCACCCACTGTAACGAGGGCCATGGATTCCATGGTCTAACGTATAGTCCGAGCTGGGAGGTGAAGTCATCACTGTGATACGTGCTCCAGGAAGGGAATTGCTGGTATCGTTCAGGACCGATTGGATTAGGGAGCAGTCAGAAGACAGGAGTCAGGAGGCTGTTGTGGCAGTGTTGTAGAAGCCTTGGTCTAGGCAGTGAAGTCACCATATCCCTAACTTAAAAATGGCGGTTGTGCTCGGATCTTGTAACTGATACCCTACTTCTCTTGTTATAAAGCCGGCAAAAAGACCACAGATGAGGAGCTGGAAGAGATGTTGGAGAGTGGCAACCCTGCCATCTTCACCTCTGGGGTGAGTGACTTGGGTGCCCTGAGCCCCCGGGGAGGCGGCCGGGGAGCTTTGCCTGGTCCAGCAGGTACAGGGTGAGCTCGTCGGGAGTGCAAAGGCAGCTGTAGGGGCAGCCTTTATGGCCGGGGTGGCTCAGGGCCCGTCTCTGTGTGGCCTGTTGTAGATCATCGACTCCCAGATTTCCAAGCAAGCCCTCAGTGAGATTGAGGGTCGGCACAAGGACATCGTGAGGCTGGAGAGCAGCATCAAAGAGCTTCACGACATGTTTATGGACATCGCCATGCTGGTGGAGAATCAGGTAACTGGCCCTGCGCCCCGGTGAGGGAGGGGGAGAGTAAAGCTCAGGTTCCTCTGAGAACTTTGAGGAAAGGAACTGGAAGTCAGCTGGGAAAATCAGGGAATGTGCATAACGGAGTAATGGAATTCCAGTATCCTGAGGAGGTGTGCATGATTATAGCATGTCATGCTCGCCTGCTCCTGTGGCCTCCACAGTCCTTCCTGTAACCAGAAAGGGCTTGATGTGTTATGTCAGACACTTAGTTCACCAGCCACAGGACCTTTTTTTCCTTGCTTTTCTTCTTTTTAGAGGTATGGGTTCTTAATGATGATAGCTGACAACAGTCTCACTATTTCACTGATACTGTTGAAAACATGATCTTTTCTCCAGTTTAAAGTCACAATTTAGGAGAACCTAAAAACAGAAGTTTTTGTTCTACTTTTTTTTTTTTTCACCTGTGTTTTTCTAAAAAGTTTGGCACCTTTTGCTAAGGAACAAGAGCAGACCTGAATGATATTTACAGAGAACTCAAAGCACTCCTGGTGCTTAGTCTTGACAGCGTGCTTGTCCCCAGGCACACCCCAGGGATGGAATTCTCTATTGCCTGCATATGGGGTTGGCTTCGCATTGTCACATGGTCCCTAGTTCTTAGGATGCAGTTAAATACACCACAGGGTCGTAGTGCCAGGAACTTCCAGCTGCTCTGTTCCCTGGGTAGGACTGGAAATGGCTTCCTTGAAGTCTGAGCACTGCTTGCCTGGTCTCTGACATTGGTCTTCTGCTCAGTGCTCGAGTGCCTTTCCCCTGCCCCACTTCGGACACTGAGACCATTTCTCAAGTCTCTCCATCCCCATTTTTCTTCCCCCCGCCCCCCACACTGCCTGGCCGAGGAACTGGTTTGAGCCTCAAGTGATGGTAAGTGCCTCGCTCTGTTTAAAGAGGGCCATAAAGTGACAGGGTTAGGTTGAGGAAGGTGTGGGTAGGCGAGGGTAATTTCCATTCTCAAGATGTCCAGGAATTAATCAGAGACCAAATTTTCCTGTCAGGAAGTAATAGCTGGGAAGCAACTGAGAATCCTAGAGAGGAAGATATTCTCAAATAACCTGATATCTGCCAGTGAAGAGGCCTAGAAGTTTTTCTTGGAGAAAGTAAATGTTCTCAACCTCAGATACTTATATTGAACACCTACTGTGTACCAGGAGCTACTCTATAGTAGAGAACAAACTCACTGTGGGCCGAGTGAACTTAGTTCTAGAGCATTCTGATGATGCTCTAGAAACATGAGATATTATTTTGGTTCCTCCTCACATGCTTAAGTTCAAAAAAAAAAAAAAAAAGACGCGAGGGCATCTCTCTATGTATTCATCTGAGTTACAAGCATCTGGACAGTCTGCTGTGGATGTTCCGCACAGCTCTGGTCACAGTGAAGGAATTCAATGAATGTCCCTTGACTGAGTGACTGCCATCAAGGACTGGGGAGCTACAGATAGTCACATGGGAGATGTGAGAGTGTGCCCTGTGTAGCCTCATGTGGTGGTACACACCTGCAATCGCAGTACTTGGGAGGCTGGGACAAGAGGATGGGAGGTTCAGAGACAGCCTTAGCAACCTAGAGAGACTCCCAGCAACCTAGTGAGACCCTGTGTCAAAACAAGAGGTAGAATACCCCTGGGTTTAATCCCCAGTACCACAAACACACAAAAATAATAATAGTAAAAAGAAAGAAAAAAGAAAGTATGCCCTATAGAAGCAGAAGGCTGAGCTGCAAGGTTTCTGGCTGCTCCTCTTGTGAAGATTATATGAAAGAGTTCCTTCCCCACATTAGCTAGTGCTGTTCTGGATGGGCTAACTGCGTGTGACTGGTGTCTGTTCTTTGCAGGGTGAGATGTTAGATAACATAGAGTTGAATGTCATGCACACAGTGGACCACGTGGAGAAGGCCCGAGAAGAAACTAAAAAAGCTGTGAAATATCAGGGTCAGGCCCGGAAGGTGAGAGTCTCCTCTGCCTTCAGAGAAGAGTCCATTTTGTTCGCTCTCTCTCGCTCTTTCTTTCTTTCCTGTTTCTGTCTTTCCTGCCGCCACCACCTCTTACATCTGGGGAAAGGGAGCCATGATCGACCGTATTGAGAACAACATGGACCAGTCAGTGGGCTTCGTGGAGCGGGCCGTGGCTGATACCAAAAAGGCCGTCAAGTATCAAAGCGAAGCCCGGAGGGTGAGCGCCCGAGTTCCCGCTGGCCAGACTTGCTTCTCCTCTCTCCACTCATTCCCACCTGTGTCCTTAAACGCATGCCTTCCCTCTCTCCTAGCCTTATCCAAACCCTTACCGCAGTCTCGCTAGAAACCAGCTGCCCGTAACTCCTTCCTAGGATGCCCTGCATGGATCTGGCTCACTTGTTCTCTGTCCAAGAACCCACACTTGAAAGGCACTTCAGTAGGGCAGATGCATGGCCCAGATGTTGCTGCAGATCTTCTCCTGGGCGTAGCTCATGAACCTTTCAGATGTAACACTTGACTCTTCCGTTCTTCAGAATCCTTCTCTTTACTGTCTTCCACTCTGGTAGCCCAAGCCCTGTTCCCCTTCTTTTTTCTCTATCTTGTACCTAGCACTGTGCTAATTACTATGTAAGCATTACCTCATATCTACGGAAGCACCTTTTTTTTTTTTTCTGCTTTTCAATGAAACAATTGAGGGTCAGAGTTTAAGTTTAGCTTCAGACCACCTAGTGAATATAGGAGCTGGGATCCAGCCCAGATCCCAATCCTGCTCTTTCCACCGCACGCTGTGTCTGCCCACTCTCCTGGTACCCACATTGCTCAAGGATTTCTAAGCTTTTCTACTCGTTGACTCTGGGCTCTGGTGGCTTTTTTTTTTTTTTTTTTTTTTTTTTTTTTTTTTTTTTTTTTTTTTTTTTTTTTTTTTTTTTTTTTTTTTTAGTTATTATTATGCTTATTTATTTCTCTCTGGCTCTGATATTTTTGTTCTTCAGTACTTTTTCTTCCAACTGTACCTGTTGCTTATGCGAGTGTTTAAGGAGGAGCTGGGAAGTTATTTTATGTGATAAATTCACGCTGGATCATACTTTCTGACACCTATTCAGTAAACTGTGGCTACAGGTAGGAGTGGACTTCAGGGGACAGATGAACAGAAGTTAGAAATCAGGAATATAAAAAATAGGGATTATGGATATAAGAAGTATAAAAAATATTTCTTTCAAAAAAGAGAACTTAGTTACTTTATATCTTTTGGCCATTGCTGCTTGGCAATCCCACTGTAGCGGCTCTTATTATTACCTGTCCATATATGTAAGACTGTGGTGTGAGCTGAGAGCTGCCAAGAAGTAACTTAAAAAATATAAAATGTCCTAAAAAGATGCTTTTATATAGACATGATGTAAGCTGCTTCTTTGGATTGATAAGATGCTTTCTGTGAGAGATGAGAGAGGTTGGGTTTTAGATGTGTTCTTTTTTTTTTTCTCCCCCGATAATAATGATTTGTTTTTGTCTGTCTTATCCCCTTCTCCAGAAATTGATAATTATCATTGTGGTAGTAGTTGTGTTGCTGGGCCTTTTAGCGTTGATTATTGGACTTTCCGTTGGGCTGTAAAAAGTGGCCGGAGGGGCTGCTGCACTGAAATGTAAGTAAATGAACGGCTCTGGGGGACTCTGCATTGGCTTCTTTGGAGGCAGTTAGCCTGGTACTTCAAATTCCACTTCTTTTTTCTAATAACTATCGTGGGGCATAACACGCTTTCTAAAACTTCGGTAGCCTGTGGATTCTCTCATTTTCTTCAAATTCTATTCTTGGTTTCTGGCTTCAAGACTTGGGTGAGGTCTCCTGTTCGTCCCTGTCCTCTGAACTTTCCCTGTCTTTCTTGTCTTGTGTCCTTTGCCACCTCTCCTGACACGCCTGAGCACATTTTGATTCTCCTTACCTGAAATGCATGGGTGGTCGTTGAGTACAATCCACACCTTGGATCTGGGGTCCATCTTCTGAATTCCTGCTGGCATTTTTGGCTCTTGGGCTTTGCTTTCCATTTCCTTCTTAATGTGAGTGAAGCT
>PVLC010031865.1:0-18525 GCA_004027655.1 Graphiurus murinus | reverse complement strand
AAAAAAAAAAAAAGCAGCAGCAGCAGTAGTGAAACCCAATTTCATATCATATAAAAAAATTTACTCAAAATGGACCACAAACCTTCAGGCAAGAGTTAAAACAACCAGGGGTGGTGGTGCATGTAATCCCAGTACTTGGGAGACTGAGACAGGAAGATCACAGGTTTAAGGCCACTACATAGTAATTTAGCAAAACCCTGTTTCAAAACAAAATATAAAAAAAGAGCTGGCAGTGTAGCTCAAAGATAGAATGCTCTTAGGTTCAGTCCTAGTACCACCGAAGAGAGACAGAGAGAGACAGAGAGGAGGGAGAGAGATAAAATGTTAAAATTGCAGAATTCTTAGAAGAAAATATAAAAGTTAATTTTTTGACCTTGGGTTAGGCAATTGGTTTATTAGACATGGCACACTAATGGCATAAACAACAACAACAAAAAATAGATAAATTGAAATTAAACATTAAAGGCTTTTGTGCTTTGAAGAGCAATATCAAGAAGATGAAAATACAACATACAAGAAATATTTGCAAACCACATACTTGATAGAGCTCTAGGACTTTGATATAAGAACTCAACAATAAAGAAGCTAATTTAAAAACAGACAAAGGGTTTAAATAAACATTTCTCTAAACAACATATGCCAAAGGCCAATAAAAACAAAACAAAACAAAAATGTTCAAGATGATTAGGCATTAGGAAAATGCAAATCAAATCCACAATGAGGTCCACTTCAAACATACTTGGAGAGCTTAAATAATATGACAAATGCCATCAAGGTTGTGAAGATATCGGAAGCCTCACAAATGGCTGGCAGCATTGTAAAATGGCACAGCCACTTTGGAAACAGATTGGCAATGTCTCGAAATGTTAAACAGAATTACCACATGACTCGTTAATTTCACTTCCAGGTATAAACCCAAGAGGAATGAAAACATAACGTCCACACAAAAACTTGCGCATGGACATTCCTAAGAGCGTTATTCATAGAGCCCCAAAGTGGAAACAACCTAAATGTCCATCAACGGATGAATGGATAAATAAATACAACACATCCGTACAGTGGAATGTCATCTGGCAGAAATGAAGAGGTGGTACGTGCTACAACACAGACAAACCTGGAAAACATCGGGTTAAGTAAAAGAAGCCAGACACAAGAGGTCACACCCTGTATGATTACATTAATAGAAAATGAGCCCAGTGCAGTGGTGCATGCCTGTAATCCCAGCACCTGGGAGGCTGGGACAGGAGGATCACAGGTTCAAGGCCAGCCTCAGCAATTTAGTGAGACTCTGTTGCAAAATAGAAAATTAAAAAGCCTGGGAGTGTAGCTCAAAGGTAGAATGCCTCTGGGTTCAATATCCAGTACCAAAGAAACAAATAAAAACTACAAGTTAAAAGGACTGGAAGTGTAGCTTGAAGACAGAATGCCCCTGGTTTCAATCCCTAGTTTCAAAAAAAAAATGTATAGAAATCTCCAGAATAGACATCTCTGTAAAGACAGAAAGTAGATTGCTAGTTGCTAAAGGCTGGACGGAAGGGGAAATGAGGAGTGACTGCTAACAAGTATGGCGTTTCTTGGTGGGGGAGGGAGAAAAATATTCAGGAGTTAGATAATGGTAAATATACTAAAAATTATTGAGTCATGTGCTTTAAACGTGAATTTTTCCAGGCACAGTAGTACATGCCTATAATCCCAGTAACTCTGTAGGCTGAGACAGGAAGATTGCAAGTTCAAGGTCAGCCTGAGCAACTTAGTGAAACTGTGTTTCAAAATAATTTATAAAATGGAGTGGAATGTCACTCAATGATAAAGTTACCCTGGGCTCAATCTTCACTACAGGAAAAAAAAAAAGTGTGAATTTTATAGTACATGAATTAGATCTCACTAAAGCTGTCATTTTAAGAATTGAATTTTAAAAACAATTCAATTAGAAAATGGACAAAATTCATGAAGAGATGTTTCGCTAAAGATGATCACGGATTGCTAATAAGCACATTAAAAGATGTTCAACATCATTAGCCATTAGAGAAATGCACTTTAGAAGCACGAGTTGCCAAAACACATTAGAATAACTAGCACAAAAAATACTGAAGAAAATACTAGAGAGGATACAGAGTCACCCACACATTGCTAGTGGGAATATAAAATAGCCTGATCCCTCTGGAAAATAGTCTAGCAAGTTTCCTCAATATTAAAAGTGGATTTACTATACTATCCAGCTATTATATGTAAACCAAGCATTTATCTCACAGAAATGAAAATTTATTTTCACATGGAAACTAGTATACAGATGTTTATATCAGAGTAGCTTTATTTGTGATAACCCCAAGTTGGAAAACCAATAATTGCTTTCAGTGGATAAATGGTCAAAAAAAATCTATGCTATATTAACACCAGAGATAAATCTTCTCAACAATGAAAAGGAGTTTGTTATTAATACACACTCTAATTGGAATGAACCTCAAGGAAATAATGCTCAGCGAGAAAAAACCAACCTCCAAAAGATAAGCAAATGCTGTATGTTTTCCATTAGTAGCATACATGAAGTTGAAATGACATCATCAGGGGAATGGGGTGGCTTAGCGGCTTCCAGGGGTTAGAGATGGCGGGAGAGGGGTGGGCGTGGATATGAAGGGACAGCACAAAGGAAACTTGTAGTGATGATACAGTTCAGATTCTCTTTGCAGAGATCAATATGTGAAGCTATGCGTGTGATAGGATCACATACAGCTTCACACACCCGCACACATGTACACGCAGGCATGAGGACATGTGATACTGGTGAGCTTCAAATGAACTCGTGACTTGCACCAATGTTATTTCCCTGGCTTTGATCCTGTGATATAGTGATCCAACATCTAACACCGGGGGAGGCTGGTGAAGGTTGCATGGGCCCTTTTCGGACATTTCTTTGCATTCTTTTGAATTCTTAATTATTTCAAAATAAAGTCCCCCCCCACACACACACACACACACAAACCCTAAATTTATCCTCATCTGAAATGTGCTCCTCTTTCTGAATTCCCTAACTTTACATGCAGGAACTTGAAAGCCAGACACATAGGCAGCAACCTAGGCTCCTCCTTGTCCTTCATTCTCAACATCAAATAGTAATAAAACAGTAATGATCCCACAGTCATAATAGAACCTTTAGTGAGTGCTTCCTCTCTGCCAGGCACGGCTTTTACAGTTTTCCACGCTGGTCTGATTTGTTCCTCACATTAACTCTGTTATTATTCCCATTCTAAGGATAAGAAAGTGGGATTAACGAGGCCAATGGCTATGGCCAGGATCATACAGTAGGTTAAGATGGCAGGTTCCCCTCCACCCACCCCAAGGGTTTCTAATCCCAGAGCCGATGCACCCTGGAACTACCAGACTCAAAAGCCATCCACTCATCTTAGCCCAATGTCTTAGTACAAAATTTCTTTTTCTTTGCCTGAACCAGAAATCCATACAAGAGTCTGCAGATTTGCCCCCTTTCTTGGACTCAAGGGAAAAGAAGCAGCCATCCACACATAACCGAATGGTAAATCACCCCAAACAGGAGGCAACCCCCCAGGACCTCCATGCAAAGATTTTTTTAAAAGTATTTTTACCAACTTGAATATTTTTACAATTTGTTTATTCAGTGCTGTGGGTGAACTAACCAAGTATCAACTTACAACGATTCATATAGGATATGAATTTACAAAGGCATATTATATAAAATGTATCAATTTGGAAATACTGCTATTCTCACTCTGGAAGAAAAAAAATCATTCAGATGCTTCACTCACATCCTGAACATCCATGTGTCCACAATTCTCATCTAACACAGACTTCCAGAGTATAACATCTTTGTTTCTAACCTATTTGAAAAAATAATGCTTTTGTGTCCATTTATAATACTGCCCATGAAAAGCTCATCTCAAGCAAAAAAAAAGCCCCTTCATATAACATGAAGGGAATGTAGCACCTTAAACAATTTGCTCTGTAAGACAATAGGCCTCAACACTAGCAGGAGTTTGTTGTTGTGGTGGTTTTTTGTTGTTGTTCTTTTGTTTTTGGCAGTACTGGGGATTGAACCCTGGGGCATTCTACCTCTGAGCTACCTCCCCAGTTCTGTTTTTCATTCTTTATTTTGAAACAGGGCCTCACTAAGTTGTGGAGGGCCTCACTAAGTAGCTGAGGCTGGCCATGAACACGAATCCTCCAGTCTCAGCCTCCCAAGTATTGGGATTACAAGCGTGCGCCACCACGCCTGGCAACAATGGCAGGAGTTTTTTAATCTGCCAATACCTAAATCCTTGCCCTTTCTCATCTACCAAAAAAAAAAAAGAATGCTGTTGCTGACCTGGGTGGTAGCACTGGTGTTTTCTAAAGCTCCCCTGTGATTTTAATTTGCAGCCTGGTGCTGGGAGCCACCACTTAAGTGTATACGAGCGAGCCCCCACAATGGAATTTAGGGGCTCTTGATCACACACAAAACTCACCTGGAAAGCTTTGTGTACATACTGCTGCTCAGGCTCCAGCCCCACTCTGGGATTTTAATTTATCTTGATTGGACCCCAGGCATTCTTAGCTTTAATAGCACCTCGAGTGAATGAGATTTGCAGCCAGAATTGAGAATCTTCTATGTTACCACTTAAGGGTATTCTTTACAAGGGAGCGCTTAAAAGCTGTTTTACCCACCATCAAACATTTATGGAGGTAAGGTCACACCGCCCTCACACCCTCACCCCCACTCCCTGAAAGACTCCCAAACTGCTGAATTTCTTTGTTTCTTCTGTTTCTGTTGTATCCAGTGACCTCTGTAAGCATCCAAAGATAGCACCGAGAACATTTTAACCTAATTTGACTTCCTTAAATAGTACTGGCTTGTCCTAAATAAAGGAATTGAAAGCTTGCCCCATAGGGCGAGAGATTTTGTCAGGACTCCACTAGAAAGCAATTCCCCTTTTTCTGGTAGACTGAGAAGACCTGTCACTATTTTTGTACGTATTACCAACTCCCCTTTCTTGGAGTGCTTACTGTATCTAGGCACTATGTTAACTGATCTCATTTGATCCTAAAAATACATAGAGCACACGTGATTATCATCATTCCCATTTTGCAAAGGGAGAAACCTAGGTATGAAGTCATTCGCCTAAGGTCATTGCCCAGCTGGTGTAGGGAGACAGGCGGTCCAGGCCCTCCTGTGTCTCGTGCTTTACCGCCCCCTTCTGGCCTGGCGGCCTCCCTGGGCTTTCACTAGAGGCACCAGCCGTGGTCTTCCATGCCCTGATGAACAGGAGAGCCTGACAATGCGGACAGAGGGAGGGGCCCCTGGAGAGAGGTCAGCGGATGTCCTCCCTCCTCCTCGCCTTCGTGGTCCAGTCCAGACCCCCCTGGCTCCAGCATTCCCTAGTCCCCAGCTCTGTGACATCACAGACAGCCTCCTATCCACTCTGCCAGCTGCAGGTGAGTGAGACTCAAAGGTTGGACCTAAGGCTGGGAGGAAGTCATCTTTCTGTATTGAAAGAAACCAAGTCCCCACCCCTCCTGGACACCTATGCATTTCACTAGACAGCAGACACCACCCCTGATCTGCCACTGTTTCTCTCTGGGTCCCAGTCTCTCCACCAGTGAACGACTCCAAAGGCCCCCCAACTCCAGAGCCTTTCCTCTTGACCTCACCAACCTTGCTTATTCTGGTCATCACACTGCAGGTCAATAGAGAGGGAGCCAGCCCGCTCAGCCCCCAGGGACAACCCAGGGCCTTTTCTTTGACTCCTGCTTCCACCTAGAGGAGGGCACTGGTAGTGCAGGAAACACCCCGCCCTCCTGGGCATCCCCCACATCTTCAACCTCCTTAAGCCCCACTGTTGATGCTTATTCTGCCTGCATCATGTGCCAGAATGCTGTGCTAAGCACTTTCCATCACTAGTTAATCCTCAGGAGCTCCTCCTTTTGTGCATGCTATTATTTTCCCATTTTAGAGATCAGAAAACTGAGGTTCAAAGAGGTTGCAAATTCCTCCAAATTATTCTTCTAATAAGTAGATCAAGAATTATACTTGAAAGAACCTGCCTGTGGCCGCTTCACTACTCTCCCTGAGAGCCTTCCCATTCCTGAAGAGGGTTCAAATGCTCAGCTGTCAACACTCGGGGGAGAAGGCAGTTCTGCTCCCTCTCTGCCTAGGGTGGACATGCAGGGAGCATCAGACCTGGATCAGACAAGCCTCCATTTACATCTGCTAGTGCGGGGTCATCTCCGAGATTCATTTTTAACCGACACAAGCAAGGTGCAAAGCAGAGTGTGTAGTAAGCTACAGTTTGTATTTAAAAGACAAGGGGGTGGAGTTAATACTCGCATTTTCTTGTATGTACATAAACTGCTTTAGAGGAAGATTCTTCCATTCAATATGTGAAACAGAAACAGACTCTGTCTCTGGCTCAACAAGGGAGTGTGTGACAGAGACTCTGAACAAAGCTAATGGCCGGTGTCTAAGGGACTCTCGGGAGGTCTGAATTCAAGGATTGGTGATGCTTCCAGAAGCTGCGGTGTTCAGGGATGAGAAATCCGATGCTGTAAGATGTAGTTACCTGCAATGCATGCGTGTCTCACTCTCAGGACCTTGGGCACTGGGACAAAGTTTCATTAATGAAGTAATGTGGATGCTGGTGATTACCTGTTGCCATGGTTACCAGGCACTGGGTCTCTGTCTAGGAGTGTGGATGGATATTTATTTATTTTCTTTTTACTCTCAGTCTCCACCTCTTGGTTTGCCCTCAGCCATACCTGCAGGAAGGATGCTCCAAGGTTGTCCAGATCTTTGTCATTGTCGCCGCCCTTCCTTGAGAACACAGTTCCATTTTGTCATTTACAGAGATCCAGGTTTCAGTTTGAGGATCAGCCTGGTTCCTTCTTGGTTTTTGTCTTTGAACCATCTGTTGCACCATTGGTTGGACCAGAAGCTGCTGAAAAACATTCAACTCTCTGGACCACACACCCAGAGTGGTAGGAGATAAACTCTAATAAATCAGATATTTTAGGAAGGATGCGAAAGGCTCTCTGGAATCACCACCTATGATTTCCCAGGCATGACAGCCTCCTTTACAGAGCCAGGCTGCCACTTCCTCGAGCTATGAGATTAATTTCATGTGGGGCAATTAATCCAGGTGCAACCTGGAGTACCAGTAATGGTGCAGACTCCTCAGTTAGCCAAAATAAAATCCAAAGATATTTGATCATCCACAAGTACCTGAGCTAAAGATTTCCAATCAGCCAGTTGCACCCCAGGGTGTGGGCTGTTGTTGACTGTGTCAGGCGAGGTGAGGGAAATGCACACCTGGACCGTCCAACTCCCGGCCTTCTGCTGGTAGTCATAGCCCAAGAAGAATCTTATTCCTTCAGGCTCTGTGTGAGAAGCTATCACCCACCGAAGTGGGCTGGGGAGTCCAAGCATTCATTAACACAGAACAATTGGGGCACTGGCACAGAAGAGTCTGGTTTCCACAGAAGAAGCCAAATCAACAAGGAAGCCATATTGCCATCCATCCATATTGTAGACAATTCCCCTCGAGTTCTGGGGAAGGATAGGGAAGCTTTGAGTGCCACAGTCTCCTCAGAGACCACCACCACTGGGCAGATATGGAGAGCTTTCCTTCTGACATGGACAAGTAGTTGACAAGTAGTTCTTCATGACAAGTAGTTCCTCTAATGGCCTTTCTGTTCACAGTAAATACAGATGTCCAAGTCTGTCATGCACAGATTCCAGATTCTTAAAGAATAGAGAAAATTTTGATCCCAATTTTTATTTTGGGAGCCATCTGTTTTATACAGGAAACCACACAATTATTTTGAATTCTACTTAGTATTTTAGGACTCTTTGGAAGTTATCAAGATATGGATGTTGACATTTCCCACTCCAATTTCTTTGCCCAAGGTTCCCTATTTCAGGTCTGAACCCTTTGTAAAAAGGAAGGAGGTAGGAGGAGAAAGTCTTCTTTGAGCCTTTGGTCTGCTTCAGAATGCTCTTCAAAAGTATCTTGGAATATATCAAGTATCCTATTAAATCATCTTCATTTTGTTTGCAATTCTTAATCTTTGTCCAATCTGCCCCTGCGAGAGGCTCTCAAAATAATTTTAGGTGGTGGGTTTCCTATTTTTCTTCCCTTCTGAAGCCTTTTTTTAAAAAAATCATGAATATTTAAATATTCTAGTCTTTTCTGTCCTACTGTTTTTAAACACTTTTTTCACATTACTGAAAGTAATGAACTTACTGATACAAATATGATAGTCCAGGGCAATTAGTAACCAGCCAAATCCTGAATTATACAGCAACTTTCCACTCTTCTGAACTTTGGAAAGATTATAAATATTTGCATTCAACTGACACTCAGGATTTAAATCCTCTCTTGATCCACCATCTGGTATAGGAGCTTCAAGGGACATACTGCATTATAATTGTTCTTTTCTAGGCAAAAGCTCCCTGAAGAAAATATTTAGGCAGCCAGAGAAAGGTATAGGAATATAAATGTGTAGTAAAGAAAACATTGGGTGGAGAAAGGAAGTTTCAGAAGGTTTGAGTAGGAGTAAAATCTTCCTTTTTCTTTTCTCTTTCTTTTCTCTTTCCTTCTGAGGCCAGAGCATGCCAATCAAAGGAGCCCTGAATTGAGTGTTTGGTGGGTTTGTGGTTGTTGCTGCTGCTGCTCTTGTTTTTTCTTTCTCTGTTTTCGAGAGCCCTTTTTAAATCTCTTATTTTTTTACATCAAAAGTTTGACATAGTGGCCATGGTAATTCTATGTCATCTAACGAAATTCTGCCATTTATTACAATAAGCACATGAGAGTACATATGGTAGTATATATATGAAGTAGGAGTTTTTCCAGGAAGAGGTGACAACTTTAATGTAGAGGATGCCATGACAAACAGGAAAGCGTTCACTACAGTTGGTTGTCTGTACTCAAGCCATTGGGATTATAGCACATGCCTGTAATCCCAGAATTTGAAAGGCTGAGACAGGATGATCTCAAGTTCAAGACCAGCCTCAGCAACCCAGCAAGACTCTCAGCAACCTAGTAAGACCCTGTTTCAAAACAAACAAACAAAAAAGGGCCTAGGGTGTAGCTCAGAGGTAGAATGCCCCTGGGTTCAATCCTTGGTACCACATACATTAAAAAAAAAAGTTTGTTCTCATGCACAATATCTTGAACTCCTTAGCCAAGCAGAGCTTAAAAGAGGCCCTATGATCAATGACCTGGAAATCGCCAGCTCTAGGATATAGGCCAAGTGAAGTAACCCTGTTTATGATTTAACAAGACAGAACATATGCTCATGAAGTTTTAGCAATTCCCTTATACAAAAGAATCACTGATCTAACAAAACTCCAACCATCAGTTCTCAGGACTGACTTGTGGTGGAGACCTCTGTGCTCATTCTTTCCCTGTGAAGCACTTCCTTCTGCATTCAATGTTCTCAAGGCAATCCAGAGCAAAGCAATACCTCATGAGGCCAGTGTTTGCATAAGGGGAGCAAGAAAATGGAAACTAAAGCAATTAGCAGAATATTAAGCAAATTAATGGCAAGGATATTTGCTAAATAGTGCATCTCCAAAACCAAATATCTGATTGCCTTCTATAAATTTCTATTTGTGTGTTAACTGTGGAAAATGAATTTATTAAAGAGAGCTCAACAAAATACTTAAAAGAGAGCTCAATGAAATACATCAGAGCTCAATTCATGTTGAAAATCTCACCTGGCAGCAGACCCCAAAAGACCACTGGAGACTGAACTAAATGCATCCAGTGTGCGCCCCCTACTGATCCAAGTGTCCCACACCATGGGGACAACTGTAAGTGTCTAACCTGCTGGGTACATCTAACCTTGAGGAATGGCTTATGTGCAGGAAGTTAAAGATCTGTTACCAGAAAGGAGATATGATAGACATACAGTTGGTACCCAAAAATCAGAGAAGGCTTATGAGTTTATTCAACAAATATTTGTAAAATACCTATTCTGAGCCTGTCCCTGGGCTGAGTGCTGGGAATACAAAAATGAAAAAGCCTGCTATCCCTTTCTCCAGATGAGAGGGACGTTTGTCTGTCTTGTATCTTGTTTAATGATGTATCTCTGGCACCAAACAGTACCTAGCACATAGCAGGTTCTCAATATATGCTAAATAAATGGTAATAAAAGCTCATTGGACTACCATCCAGATGGTTGACCCTTCAGTAGGCAGTTACAATACAAAGTTCTCAACAAGTAGTTACGAAGCACTGGCCGCAAATCAGGCAGTCACTGTACAATAATGGGCAGGGACATGGCAAAACCCGGTGGGGAGGGAGAAGGGGAGTGGTGTGGGAGATCAAGGGAGGAGTCCCTAACTTACTCAGGGAGTGAGGGGCAGATTCCTGCAACTGGATGATTAAAGGAGTGAACCAAGGACAACCCAGGTGCAACGAACATACATGAGCAAGATTCTTCAGTAAAAGGGTGACCAGGGCAGCTGCCTGCTTAGCATCTCTCATGTCTGTAGTGAGTGGACCCACAAGAAGATGAGACTCCAGAGATTAGCAGTGTGATCACAGGAGTTGGATCCGCAGGCCCGGCGAGCCCCTGAGGGGTTTGAGGCAGGTCAACCTGATGGCGTTTACATTTTGGCCATGTAACTCTAGCTTTAGATGGAGGTGAACCAGCCAATGAGAAGATTTGGCAGTGGGCCAGGTGAGAGATTATGGTGGCTTTGGCAACAGTGAGGGAGATGGCATTGGGTGGTAGCAGACAGTTTGATGAGCTTTCTGGAAAGGAAAGTCAAAAGACTGATGAATGTGGGATGGGAGGAGGCCGACAGGTTTTTGGATCTGGAGACCAAATGAATGATAGGATCACCCTGCAAAATATAGAGGACGTGGATCCAAGACAAATAGGTTTTGTTTGCAGTAGACAGGAAGGAGAAATAGTGCCAACCAGTAAACAGAGAGCAGAACTAGAATTGATTTATGAAATCATCAGACTTGGCATAGAGCATGAGTGAGGTGGGCTGCATCCCAGAGGCTGTGATGTTCCTGGAACCAAAATTACCACCCAACTCACTATCGCCCCCAGTGCTTGCCAATGCTTTATGCCCAAGACAAAAGAGGAATACATGCTGATTCACTTATACATTCATTCATTCAATAAACATTAATTGGGCTGTGGATGTGGCTCAGTGATAGAGTGCTTACTTAGCATGTGTGAGGCTCTGGGTTTGATTCTTAGAACCAAAGATAAACAAATGTTTGAGTTTACTATAAACAAACATATATTGACTGCCTGCACTACACTAGTGCTATTCTAGACCATGAGAACAGAGCAATAAACAAAACATTAAATCCATGATCCCATGTGACTTATAATCTAATGAAGGGAAGCAGACCCTAAACACACTAAGTGAATTCGATAGAGTATTAAAAAGTGACTGAAAAGTGGGGAAGGGAATTTGTAGGTGTTAGGTAAAGGGTGAAATTTTAAATATAGTGGACAAAGAAAGTGTCACTGGAAAAGATAACACTCAAGCAAAAACTCAAAGGTAAAACCAAGGTTATCTAAAAGAACAGCATTCCAGACTGAGGGTAAAATAGCACTAATTTATGAGCTGAAAGCTTAGCATGTGTGTTAAAAATCAACAGTGAGGCTAGTGTGTGTCAAAAGGAACCAATGGGAGAGTAGTAAGAATTAAATGCAAAGAGTTGGTGGTGGTGTTTGGGGTTAGGGGAGGAAGGAATTATCATGATTAGATTTCAGAGCTTCTTAAGACCCAGGTAAGAATATTGAGTTTTCTTCTGAGTTTGAGAAACCACTGAAATTGGTGTGCATTGGAGGAGACTAAGAGAGAGAGAGAGAGAAAAAAAAGAAACCCTGCCAGGTGTGGTAGAACACACCTATAATCCCAGTGCTTGGGAGGCCGAGACAGGAGGATCACAGGTTCGAGGCCCATCTCATCAATGTAGCAAGGCCCTCAGCAGCCTAGCAAGACTTTGTTTCAAAATAAAACATAAAAAGGGAAAGGGTTAGGAGTGTAGCTCAGAAGTAGAATTCCCCTGAATTTACTCCCTAGTTCCAAAAAAGAGAAAAAACATTTTGGCCTTTATCTCACACATACTTACCATTCCTTGTTTCCTTCATCCCTCTCTGTGGATATATTTATTTCTATCTGGTAGCATTTTCGTTCAGTCTTTTAGCATTTTTTATAGCCTGGGTCATCTGAAGACAAATTCTCTTCATTTTTTGTTTATTCATTTTATTTTTTGAGATGCTGAGGAGCCAACCTAAGGTCTTATGCACACTAGGCAAGGGCTTTATCACTAAGTTACATTCCGAGCACAATTTACTTTTAAATGTCTTTATTTCACTTTAATTATTGATATTTTCATCAAATATGGAATACTAGGCTTTTTATGTCAGCACTGGAACATGTTGCACCATTGTGTCTAGCTTTCATTGTTTCTAATGCAAAATCAACTGAAATTCTTGATTTCCTTGTTTATAATACATCTTTTTTTTTTATTCCGATTGCTTTTAAGATTTGGGGGTTTTCTCCTTTAGTTTTTAGCTATTTGACTATGGTGTACCTAATTGCAATTTTATGTTTTTCATGTTCATTGTTTTATGAGTATTTAAGTTGATGTTTCCCATCAAATTTGGAAATTTTTTGGTCATTCTTGCTTCAAATATTTTTGCTGTCCCTCACTCCTTCTGAGAGTCCAGTTATATGTATGTTAACTTGATAGTATCCCGCAGGTCACAACTGCCCTCCTCATTCTTTTTAAATCTTTCTTTCACCCTTTGCTTCAGTTCGAGTAATTTCTAAAGAGCTTTTTTCAAGTTCATTCATCACCTCTGCTGCTGTTCAGTTTGCCGTTAATCTCACCCAACACATTTTTCTCTCATTGTTTTTAGTATTAGAACTTCTATTTGATTCTATTTCAGAGTTTCCATTTCTTTCTTCAATGCTATATCTTTTCATCTAGTATATCCATTTTTTTTCCTGTCACTGGAAATTTTGAGCAGAAGTATAACACGATACATTTTTACAGAACTTCCCCAGCTTTTGTATTAACCATTAAGTATAAAAGAAATAAAAGACAAATTAGGCTATTGAAACAACTCAGTCAAGAGATGATGGTGGCTTGGACCAGGGCAGTGAGGTCCAGGGGGAAGCACCTGGCATATTGAGTTCGGTTGTGAGGGACACCTGACCAGTACTATGGTACAAATTTCCTAAAAGAAGGTTTTCCCACAGAAAGAGGAACAAGAACAGGAAATATCTGGAGATCTGGAAAAGGATACAGAAAGAAAGGAGTTTGAGACTAAAACAATGAAGAAAGGCCTTATACTTCTAGCCCATTAGCACTAGAAAGATCATTCAAGAGATCATCTGCCTAACTTCCTCTTGTCACTGAGGAGGAGCCTGAAACCTAGCAATAAGCATGGACCTACCCTAAGCCATGCAGTAAGTCAGTGTCCCGACTAGGATTTAAATGTACACAAAGGTCTGCTTTCTCACCATGTTTCTATGGAAGCTGGATCCGCTGGGATCATTTGTAGGTGATGTGGTCTGGAAGGGAAGAGTGGGAAATGGAATGACTATTGGTGGAGCCCTTATTGTGTACCTGCTACCATGGGAGTCACTTTGCATATATGATGTGCAAACCCTTTCCTTTTGCAAAGTGGTCACTGCTATTCCCATTTTCATGAAAGCTAAGGATTATCTGCTCAAGAACATGCACCTAGAAATGGGGTAGGATGTAGCTCTATCTAAAACCTGAGCATAATATGTCTATTTCTTCATGAGCAGGGATTTTGCTGTGGTGGATCCTAGATAGACTATGAACACAGGTAAGACTACAGTCTTATGTTCATCTAGGAAACAGCCCTGCCTACTGAACTGGGCTCAGATTCAAGATCGGCTGCTTCAGCGAGACCCCCCTGCAAATAAAGCTGGCAGTGTAGAAGCTTCAACTCCTTCCCATGGGTAAGAAAATTGTGGACAGAATAGGAAAACCGGCTTTAGTAGAGGGTATCTTAGGAAGAAGGACTGGGACCTCCAGGCCATTGGGAGTTACAGATGATTTGGTGAGTGGGGGGAGTATTGTCATATCTTGGAAGAGACTGGCCCCAATGCAAAACAAAACCCAGCACTGTAAATTTCCAATGAGTATGTAGAATTTGGGACCCAGGACCCATGGCCCCCATTCCTTTACCTTCTACAGCAGCCCACCAAAACCTGGCCTCGAAGATCTTCTGTTTATGCTGCAGGGACTGTGAGAAGTCCCAAGACATTGATGACTCCAAGGTTCCCAATCAAACCCAAGAGAACCCATCAACACGAAGTAGGTATCAGACAAGAATACCCTGCCTGGCCTCTTTAGACCTGGGTTTTCTCATTCGCCTCTTGCTGAGATACCCCCCCCCCAGGTTTCCTTCATCTTAAATGACATCCAACCTAAAATAAGATGGAGGTTAGGTGGCTAAGTCCCCAAGCCAATAAGTAAGAGAGCTTAAAGTCTTGCTACTTAAACTGTGGTTCATGGACCTGCAATATAGGCCTCATGTGGGAACTTGTTTGGAGGCATTCTTAGACCTTACTCCAGAGCTGCCGAATCAGAAATCTGCACTTAACACAACCTCCAGGTAAATCTGAATGTGCATTATAGTTGGAGAAACATCGGACTAAAGACCATATTGTGGTTAAGACCCCTGCCTTTGGGTCTCTACATGATAGCTTGAATCTTAGCTATGCCACAGAAGTCAGGCAAGTCACTTAACCTCTCTGAGCCTCAGTTGTTGTTATCTTAAAATGAAATTTTATAATACATTATTACTTTTCAGGATCATTGGGAGGATAAAATGAAGCAATATAAACACCTAGCACAGGATGTGGCACAAAGGTAGCAGTCAATAAATAGAAACTATAAGGGAATTAGTTAGGTTAGGATATGTTTTGCTACTAAAACAAATAGACCTTGAAATTTCAGTAATATACAAAAGGAAAGTATATTTCTTGCTCATGTTAAGTCTAGTACACATCAACCTTCCCGTTTCATCTTCAGCCATCTAGAATATTAGGATTTCTTGGCTAACGTAAAAAGGAAAGAGAGAAAGACACAGAAGACACACTACAGTTTGTAATCATACTCTTCTTCATAATCCAGGTCAATAGCAGAGAAGACTGAGGTTCAAATTCAGCAATTTCAGACAGGGAAAAAAAGTATTATCAAGTATTACTAAGATCAGGCAAAGCTAAGACTGAAGGCACTTAGTGGGGCAGGGTGCTGTCAAGAATCTGCCACAGTCCCACTGAGAGATAGGACAGTAAAAATGGCAGGAAAAAAAAAAAAACTATGGCATGGCATATTTTGGTGGAAGTCCATAAGTGAGGGTGTTTTAAAGTCTTCTTTCGAAATGACTTTCCAATAGGAATCAAGAACCTTAATAATGCCTTTTCCCGTTATGATAATGATGAAAATCACTGAGCTCTCTTCACATGCAAAGCACTATCTAGGCCCTAGGGACCCAGCTGTGACCAGAGGAACCCCCCTGCTGGTCAGATTTTACACGTCACTCATAAAATGGTATTTAATCTGCACAATCGCTCTAAGAAGTGAACATTATTGTCCAAAATGAATATAACACTTTGCAGACATGAGCAGAAGCAGAGTCATTTGTTCAAGGTAGGCAGCTAGTAAATGACAGAGCTATTTACCTGTCACAGAACACAGCTCAGGCTTTTGACAGGATTCTTTGTTATACTCCTAGAAGTATGTAAAGACAAAAACTTATATACAATAGCCTCTATAGTAGTAAAATTTGAAAAGAGGCTAAACATCCAACAAGAGAACATTGGTTAAATAAGCCTTGAATTATCCATAAAGTAAAATATTATACAATAACTATTTTTAAAAATTTAGTGACATGAGAATGTTTGGGATATAATGTATATGAAAGAGCAAAATGCACATTTAATACATAGGGTGGTGACAGACTATGTAAAAATATGCATAGGAAAAGACAAACTCTGAGAATACCTGGGACAGGGAGTGTTTAGGCATTTTTCCTGCTTCATAGTAGTCCGTGTTTCCCAACTTTTGAATAAAGGGTATACATCATATTATATTAATAAATGGAAAATAGAAGTTTTAATTTTTTAGTACTAGGGATTGAACCCAGAGACATTCTACCTCTGAGCTATACCCCCAGCTTTTTTTGTTGTTGTTTGTTTGTCTTAAACATGGTCTCGCTAAGTTGCTGAGGCTGATCTTAAACATGCAAGCCTCCTGTCTAGCCTCCCAAGTACTGAGATTACAGGTGTGTGCCACGTCACCCAGCTAAGAGTTCATTTTTTTAAAAGAATACATATTTTGAACCCAGCTCCTGCTTACAAGAGGAAGCACTCAAAGAACACGAGGAGGTAGATTCCCACGATCCCCACCCCACCAAATCCACTGCGTGCGTTGCCTCAGAACTAGCTGACTACCTTCACTTCCATCATCTCATCTGTGCTTCCCCACGTGCCCTCGTGGAACTGTCATTGCCAGGTTTGAAGCTTCAGAAGAATGAGCCCAACAAACAAAATTCCAAGTTCACTGGCTTATCTTCCAGAAAACGCCCATCCACCCAGGAGAAGAGATCTTCCTCCAGTAGCAGCAGTGAGTTTGAAGGTGAGTCCCGAACCGGCGTCCTAGCACTGACCTCCGGAAAAGGGGCCTTATTCTGATGGCCAGACCTATGGATATTGGGCCTAAGCCAAGTGGGGTGCAGAGACAGTGACCACTGTCACATTACAGCGGGGAGCGTCACATTACAGAGACCACAGTGGGGAGAGTCCAGAGGCCTCCAGTCTGACTCCATCACCTTCAAGGCTGGGAATTCCAGCAGGAGCAGAGGTCTAGGAGGAAAGATCACGCCCCACGTGCAGTCTCTCTTCTGAGCCCTGGTGACACCATCTTGTGTGTGCTTTTGTCCAACTGCTTTCTTCTCTACTTCGGCTGATAGACTGCATTCCAGGAGTTTTGCTCCCTGCCGTTCCCTCAGATCCAGCCAGGTGCAGGGCCAGTGCCCAGAAAATGCTGGTGGACTGGACGTAGTTCAGTCAGGGTGACCTGTCTCCAGGTCACAGAAGGAAAGAGGGCCAATCTAGAGAAGTGTCACAAACCAGAAACGCAGCCATGGTGCCCAAGTGGCCTCACGTAGCTCACAGCCGCCATAGCAGGTCCCTGAGAGCTGAGGGTCATCTGGCCTGCCACCTCTCCTACCAGCTAAACCTCCCAAACAAAATCTCACAGTCGAATCTCGAGAGAAGACCAAAGGAAACCTGTTGTACTTGAATCTAGGGTGCGGAAATGGGGGCTCCATTAGCTCCCTAGCCCTCTTCCTATCTCCCCCACAGGCAGAGCTGAGGCCCACAGAGGGAAGGAACTTCCCGAAAACCCACCAGGGATTGGGCCCAAGTCTCCTACTTCCCATGCACTGTGCTTTGCAAGACACTCCACTGCTACTGAATCCTCCAGTGCAGTGGAGTGTCTTGCAAAGTCCAGACCCAGGGCGAGAAACTACTAGGTTGTGGTGCCTTGGCTTTCAGGGGGTTCAGGAATCCCAAGAAGGATCAGGGAGGGAGAGGAACCCCCAGAACAGTTCCTCTAAGCCCAGCTCAAAGGCCTTCACCCAGCATAATTTTTTCCTTTCTTCTTTCAGATCTGGACATATCAGCTTACCAAACAGGGTTTTACAAGAGAAACCTAAATCGCTACCAGCAGGAGCGGTGGCCGTTCCAGTCATGCCTCATCGGGCGACCCTGAGCCTTCTAGTCAGCAGCGCCCATGCGGGTCTCAGCTGCGCAGCCACCAGAAGGTCTCCCTGAGGAAGAGGGCAGTGGACAGGAGTCATGAAGACAGATTCAGAAACTCCCCTGTAGGAGGAGAAGATGTCTGAGCCATCCCTGGGCCACCTGAAAAAGTCACTCCAGCTTCTGAACCCGCCTTGATGGGAGGAGCTGCCTTCAATTAAAGTCCTAGGTCTCCTCAGAGGATGGGTCTCTCCTCTTTCTCCTCCTCCCTACCTACCAGGGAGGGCATCTTACAAAGAAGGCTTATCATTTTAAAATCTATTGTCACATCAGCTGGGCATGGTGGCGCACTCCTAGAATCCCAGTACTTGGGAGGCTGAGACCGACCCAAGGATTGCAGGTTCAAGACCAATGAGTGTACTGTAACTTAGGGACATCCTGTTTCAAAATAAAAAAAAAAAAAAAGGACTAGGGGTGTAGTTCAGAGGTAGAATCCCACCCCTGCCAGTTCAATCCCCAGTACCACAAATAATAATAATAACAATAAATAAAATTGTCACATCTAACTAACCTAAAATAATTTTTCAACCTTTTGGATAGCTTTGAAAATAATTTCAAAATTACAGAAAAGTTGCAAGCATAGTATAAGAACTCCTATTTATGTTTTACCCAGATTCACCGATTGCTTACATTTTCCCCCATTTGCTTTCTCGTCTTCCCCTCTTTCCCCCTCTCTA
>PVLC010031864.1:7602-18623 GCA_004027655.1 Graphiurus murinus | reverse complement strand
GGTACTGGGGATTGAACTCAGGGGCATTCTACCTCCGAGCTACACCCCCAGCCCTATTTTTTATTCTTTATTTTGAAACCGAGTCTCACTAAGTTGCGGAGTGCCTCACTAGGTAGCTGAGGCTGGCCGCGAACCCGGATCCTCCGGTTTCAGCCTCCCGAATGCTGGGATTACAAGCGTGCGCCACCACGCCCGGCCCGTATTGACACTCTTAATTGGCTCACGAATGGATTCCAAAGCCATCCTAACCTGCTTTCCACAGATTTCTTTTTTTTTTTTTTTTTTTTTTTTGCGGTACTGGGGATTGAACTCAGGGGCACTCTACCTCCGAGCTATACCCCCAGCCCTATTTTTTTATTCTTTATTTTGAAACCGGATCTCACTAAGTTGCGGAATGCGCCACCACGCCCGGCTTCCACAGATTTCTTAAGCAGCAATTGCATCATTAGAATAAGGTTTTCCCCAGTAAAAGAGAACTCATTCATGAATTTGTCCATCCAGCCATCCACCCATTCTTTCAACAAACACTTATTGATAGGTACCAGGTATTATGGTAAAAACTGAGGGTGAATGAGCCTGTAGTATAATAGAGAGAGATAAATATGTATTAGGATTGGATATGCAAAGTGCCACAATGGTTTATGTGCAGCGTGTTATTGGAGTTTGACAGAGGCACACCTGATTGAGCCTGGGAGTCGGGTGAGGGGAGAAGGAAGCGCTAGGAAGCCTTCCAAGGACCGATGGTGCCTGGGCTTCCCTGAAGAGTCACTGGAGAGATCAGCCAGAAAAAGATTGAGACGGAAGGCCAGTGAGCAGGCCATCCAGCCAGGTAGGGCAGCGAACAGAAAGCTTAGGTGCTTTCGTGAGAGGTTCCATGAGAGTTCCTGATCGTTTGGGATGGTCAAAAAATAATTTGCAAAGGCGTGGAAAGCCAAATGACGAGCCCAGATAGAAAAACAACAAAGCACAAAAGTACATGGGCTGTTGAATGTGGTTTCCATCGGCATGGGCGTAGCTGGTCGTTGTAATAATGTAAGTGACATGTTATCATTGGATCTTTATTTTAGGACAAGTGTTCTGGCATTTGTAAATCTATAAAAGATAGATTATAGGAAATGAGAATAGTGACAGGGGCAAGAGTTGAGAGAGCAGCGTGAGGCCCGTGTGAGACAGACGTGTTGAGAAGGTGAAAGTGACAAGATTTGGTCCTGCCTGAAGGTGGAAACAGGTGACACAGGATGACAGGCAGAGCTTAATGCTCTTTGAGACATGCAGATAAATACTCAAAGGCCCTTGGGTTTTTAAGTTTGAAGAGAGCATTGAAGAGTAGATTTGGGAGCCTGAGCTTAGGTTGAAGTCATCAAAGGGCAGAGGCAGTACACATTGGCTTACTTGCTGGAAAGCTTGACTCATTGTTTTTGAAACTTTATGATCTGATCTTTTAGGTGGAATTTTGCTTCTCCTTATAGTAAAAACTTTTTTTTTTTTGGTACTAGGGATTGAACCTAGGAGCATTCTAGAATTACACCCCCTGCCCTGTTTTATTTATTTATTTATTTTTTGTTGTTTTTTTTAAATCTTGAAGTAAAGTCTTTATTGTTGAGGGTCTCACTAAGTTACTGAGACTGGCCTGGTACCTGTGATCCTTTTGGTATTACAGGTGTATGCCACCATACCCGGTCAAAACATTTTTTGAATAGTTAAGCATAATTTCCATTTAATTTAATTTGTAGTACTCGGGGTTGAACCCAGGGACATTCTACCTCTGATCTATACCCCCAGACTTATTTTATTTTTTATTTTGAAACAAGGTCTTCCTAAGTTGCTGAGGCTATCCTCAAATCTTCAATTCTTTTGTCTCAGCCTCCCAAGTACTGGGATTATAGGTGTGAGCTACCACACCTGGCTCATAATTTCCTTTTAAAACACTACTATTTAGAGACAAAAAAATTTATATTTTTCAGAATGTCATTTTCTTCTGCCATATCTAATATTTCATATTTCTTTCATTCTGCTAACTATACCACTGCTGTCTTTCACAAGGAATACTGAGTCATAAGTTTATTTCAAAATCAAAAACTTTATATAAGATTTTATAAAGGTAAGAACATCCATCTTCTAAAGGGAAAATAATGTTTAAAGCTAGTGTTAGTTAAAGAGACAATGTTCTCTGTGACATTTTGGGATTGAACTAGCAAACATCCTTCAGTGGAGAGTAGGACTATTTTATAGTTGAATGTGGAGATTACGGAAGTAAATTAATTTGGAAAAGTCTGTGTTATAGTGAATAAAGGTGAACATTTTCTGGTAATCATAGTTTTAAGAGGTGAGGCATTAATTGCTACCAGTGTTAGAAAGCTCAGTAGCAAGTTCATAGATTTTTGAGTAAGAAAAGTCAGAATTATTTGTGTAAAGTTAGTTTTTCTTTTTCTAAATGCTATTTATTTATTTTTGCAGAACTGGGGTTTGAACCCAGGGGCATTTTACACCCCCAGCTCTATTTTTTTTTCATTCTTTATTTGGAAACAGGGTCTCACTAAGTTGCAGAGGGGCCTCACTAAGTAGCTGAGGCTGGCCACGAACCTGCAATCCTCCTGTCTCAGCCTCCCAAGTACTGGGATTACAAGCGTGCACCACCAGGCCCGGCTCTCTAAATACATTTATGACCATCCCACCCAGACTGAATTCTCCCAGTTCCAGTGAATCTTTGTTCCTGGCTGGATAAGCAATTGAGGTTGACGGGAATATTACATTTCTAATGTTGGTAGATTTGAGGATGGAGGTATTAGGATGGTACAGAGAGGAAAAATAAATACGAGGACATATTCTTGTATCCTGTTCAGTAATTTTGTTGCCCTGGATAATTTACAATGTTCATAAATAACTTACTTTCAAGATGATCTTCTAGATAAAGGAAAGTCCCTTTTTAGGCTTAGAAAGCATATTTCAAGCTTAACCAAATAATGACTTTCAAAAACACTAGAAGTTCAGTTAGGCTTTCAGAATTTATTTAAGTGTTTCACATTTCAAAAACGTGTAAACATCACTTTGAGCACCATTTTGTGTTTGAGGCTTTTCTCCATGGCTTGTTCTTCTTGAAGATGTTTAACTGTTTTTGTTAGTGGATATTTTAGCCGTGTTTCAATCATTGCTGCCAGGTGTCGAATCTTCGGTTCTGTCAGACAGGCGGATAGAGGACTGAGGCTAAAGTACCTGGAGGGGCGTGTGAACGAGAGAAGAGAGTGAGAGGAAGAAGACAAGGCTGGCACGCAGAGCCGTCTCTTGAGAGAAAGAGACGTGGTTGAGAACGAGGCTTGATTTTTGATCTCTTTACTTGGTTACTTAGGATTGAAAAGTCCAAAGGCAATGTGAGATCTCATTATTACTTGGCGAAAGGATAGCTTTCCTCCTTTTCTGTAGGGCTGATGTTAGCTCGAAGCATCTGTTTACAGTTAGACTAGTTCAAGCTCAGTGAGAGTGTTCAAAGGAGCTGTGGTGTTGAAAGCACGTAGGCATTCAGACGGGTTCTAGCCTCGGTGGACTCGGCCTCTGTCAGCTCGCCGGCCACGCCCCTGGACCGGCGGATGTAGAGTGCGCTCCGTGAAGCCTCGGTCTCGCCTCCTCTTACGCACACCTGATAGTAATGGTGTACTTGTGTAAGGAACGCTAGTGGAGCAGCTTTTTAAAGATGATGTTGCTGGCTACTAGGAATAATGTGCTTGGTCAAAGTTTTTTTTTTTTAAAGAATTAAATTTAGTTATATTTGATTAATTTCCCTGGATTTTATAATATGAAGACTATATTATAAAGTCCTAGTTAGTATAGAACATTCCAGTGCCAGACCTTCAGTTTGCCTCTAAAAGCAGGGTGGCTGTTGTGTTGCTGGGTAACTGCACAAATCTTTTTTTTTTTTTTTTTTTTTTTGTGGTACTGGGGATGGAACCCACAGGCATTATACCTCTGAGCTACATCTTCAGCTCATCATTATCATCATCGACATTATTATTATTAGTATTATTTTGTTTTGAAACAAGGTCTCACTAGGTTACTGAGAATCTCATTAAATTGTTGAGGCTGGTCTCAAAAGTGCAATCCTCCTGTTTCAGCCTCCCAAGTATGAAGATTACAAGTGTGTGCCACCACACTTGGCTGGCAGAAATCTTTTAGCAAAGTATGTGATATACAATCTCTTTTCAGTATACTTATATGTAGCTTTTACTTTAATGAATATAATCTGTTGTTTTTGCCCAGTGCAAATATTCACAGTGATATACTAAGTTTTAAAGTATACAAAAGAAGAGGACATACATAAATACTTAAAGCCAAATGAAAGTCAAAAGGGGAGGGAACGTCTTCTTATTCATTTAGTTTTAATAGAAACAACAGTTTAGGATAACTAATGTTTGTGTTACTTTTCAAGGAAAAGACCATTTCAGGCATGAAGAACATCATCGCCGAGATGGAGCAGGCGTCACGGTAAGTCATTCAGCAAGCCTGTGAGCACTTGCTGGGGGCAGGGTACTCTACGAGGTGCAGAGACTTAAGAAATGGGCACGGTGCCCTGTCTGAGGCCATCACCCTCGCACTGGAGGCCCCAGTCTGCCCAGGGAAGTAAGGGAGGGCGGGTATTTGCCAAGTTAAACGAAAGGAAGGGCACTGGAAATGTAAAATATGGCAGAAGCCCCCGGGTCGTGCTCTCCACCTGGGTGCACGTTGTTGGAATGTGGAATGTGGGAGAAGCCCGAGGGAGAGGCCGAAGTCCTGGTGGTACTACCTGTCGGCCATCACAGGCCCTTAGAGAATTGGAGCGAGTCTTCTTCGAGAGTGTCCAGCAGAGGAGCCGCGCCTAGGCCAGGCTCTAGGGATCAAGGAACAGAAGGAGTGAGGCGCTTTTGTGGGAGAGTCTGGGAAGGCACCAGATTTGCAGCCAGGGATGGATACATTATGGAGTGTGACGGGAGCACCGGGAGGACGCTGGTGTCCCCTCGGAGTCTGAGGGCCTTGGGGACCTCCTTGCAGCCGCTTCCAGGGAGCACGGTCCTGAGCACTAACAGAGGCAGCAATAGAGGGGCGGGTGTGGCGTCCTTGGGTGAGAAGCCCTGCACACCTTGGGCTGGACTGCGAGGAACCAGCAGACTGAGATGGGGTGCAGGGGAGGCCACGCCCTAATGGCGGGAGCCAAGGTGCAGGCCGTCTTCTTCCGGAGTGTCGTGAGCGGTGAAATCCGTAGCAGATCACCTTTCACAGTGAAACCAGGGCCAGGGAGAGTCTTTGCAGTGCTCATCCTGTGAACGTAAGCGTGTCTAGAGCCTCTTGACGTTTTCATGCTAACCCTCTGTCTTCTGCCTTGCGAGAGCTTGTTCTGTTTCAGTAAAATATCTCTTCTTATTGCTGTTTGATTTGTGGAATAGACAGTCAACCGAAGCCCTAATCATGTGTGAACAGGATATTTCCAGAATGAGGCGGCAACTGGACGAAACAAATGACGAGCTGGCTCAAATTGCCAGGGAGAGAGATATCTTGGCTCATGAGAACGACAATCTCCAAGAACAGTTTGGCAAAGCCAAACAAGAAAACCAGGTATATTTGTTCCTAGAATCTTTCGGTCAGAAAAAAAAATATTTTGCCTGAGCCATAATCTTCATTTTACTTTGTAGAAAAGCTCAGATATTGGAACTAGCGTGTGTGTGTGTGTGTGTGTGTGTGTGTGTGTGTGTGTGTGTGTGTAACTAGGATTGAACTCAGGGGCATTCTACCTCTGAGTCATACTCCCAGCCCTATTTTATTTTATTTTTATTTTTGTTTTGAAACAGGGTCTTGCTAGGTTGCTGAAAGTCTCAATTTGCTGAGGCTGGTCTTGAACCTGCAGTCCTCCTGTCTCAGCCTCCCAAGCTTATCTCTTGATTGGTAGCAATGTTCAATTCTTTTCAAGTATTATCTCCTTAGTCTTCCTTTGTATGGACTGTCTGTCTAGTTCCTTTGCCCACATACTCTTGGCTTTTGTGTCTCCTCACTGCTTTTAGATGAATTTTATACATTATGCACACTAACTTTATTATATTTATTGAAAATACTTAAAATTTTATTTTGCTGTTTTTTACATATAGGAATTTTTCTTTGTTGTGTCAAATCTAGCTATTTTTTCCCATAGGCACTATCCAAAAAATTGAACGATACACATAATGAGCTTAATGACATTAAGCAGAAGGTCCAGGACACCAACTTGGAGGTCAATAAGCTGAAGAATATACTGAAGTCTGAGGTACGTACCTATTTTTTCCCTTTGCTTAGAATGTTCGCAAGAGTTAACTTAGCAGTCAGGTTCACTCAGTGGAACAAGGGAATCAAGTCTTCCTTTAACAGATAGCAGGTTTTAGTGGGGTTTTTTTGTTTTTGTTTTTGTTTGCAGTACTGGGGATTGAACTCAGGGGCATTCTACCTTCGAGCTATACCCCCAGCCCTATTTTTTATTCTTTATTTTGAAACCGAGTCTCACTAAGTTGCGGAGTGCCTCACTAGGTAGCTGAGGCTGGCCTCGAACCCAGATCCTCCGGTGTCAGCCTCCTGAATGCTGGGATTACAAGCGTGCACCACCACGCCCGGCTGCAGGTTTTAGTTTTGACAGTGGTGGATTAACTACATACTTAGAATGTCACCGGTGTCCAGAAAAGTGACTCGGAACATGTGCCTGGTACTTTGCTAAACAAAAGGCAAGCACTCTAGACAGATAGAATCTTCCTAACTGCACAAAAGACACAGGGCCAGGCTGCACCTCCTCTGGCAACGGTGGAATTGTCAGAGGTACACCTCTACGAGAGTGCTCTGCCTGCTGGTGGAGCAGATGAGAGCCGACAGCCCACAAGACCGCCCTGTTGTGGGCTCTCGGCTCCCAGGACCAGAGGACAAGTGACTCTTTGCAGCTCTCTTAGCAGCCATTTGACCAGGCCTGTGTGTGTGACATCAGGTGACTCCAAAGGTGAGTATGTGTGACAGCCTGAGAATAAAAAGACAGCATGAGCAAAGATGTCAGATGTGTCTAAAATAGTACAGGTGGGCTGATGATTATAATTGGTGTGGCAGTACGTACACACCACTCCAAAGTTAACGGGACTTTCTTCCCCCAAACAGCTGAATTTTCTTGACATATCATTTCATATCAGTCCACAGACATACCTGGAATATCTGTGTCTGGCAAGCATAGGGCTGTTGAGGGCTTAGGTGAAGAGGCTTGAAGGGCCCTACGCTGTAGCCCTCGCTTTCAGGCCTCATGTAGGCAGAGCACGTGGTTTCAGTGCTGCCATAACTGGGCAGAAGCTTGGAGTCAGGCATGTGGCTCTTTGTCTTACTAACGACGTGAATTTATGCAGGCTACTTAACCTAAGTCTCCATTTCTCATTGGAAACTGCAGAGAACACCCAGGTATACAATATAAAGTACTTCAGTTGCCTATTCAGTTCCCACACTGTTCTGGTCTGTATGGGAAGATACAAAAAAGGTGGGTGGTGGATATGGTTCCTGTCTGCCAGGAGGGAGGAACCCTGATGCTTGGAAGGCAAGAGGTACATTTTCTGGAATCCTTTTCACTTACTACCTGATCACAAAATTAAGAGTTAATACAGACAATCATTCCTGTCCTTGACGGAAAGATCAAGTAATACGAGACATTACTGGGGCAATAGTATATCCATACCAACTACATAAACTATGCAGCACTTTTAAGTGCTACAGAAAGTTCAGAAGGGTGAAGGTCAGGTGGGTAACACTAGGTTTACATATGTTGTACTAGGTGCCTTCCAAGTACATTCTTTGTACACAAGTACTATTTTTGGTACAATCATTGAAAATATCTATAAAGTTCCTACTGGCACATTTGTAATATCTGAATCTTGAAGGCCAATAAAATAGATTAGTGTACAGAATTAATTTGTTAATAGATTTGGCAGAGATCTTTTACCTTAGAGGCCACAAGGTGGCAATATTAACTGAGTTTCAACCAGTTTCTTGGGATTAAGTATTCTTAATTGTGAGAACATAAATCTGATTTGAAACGCTTACCAGAGTGAGATGTTATTTATTGCAATTTGGTCATTTTTATTTAGACTAGGATTTCTGTTAGAGAAATGTATTTATTAACAGGTAGGAAAAAAGAGCTCTAGAGACTTTTTATTAATTATTGAAATTAAAGCTCATTTTTAAAATGAGTTGGCCAAACCATAATACTAAGATACATTTAAAAAATAGCCTAATTCTGACTGTTTGGCATAGTATATATGTAGAGCTGAATTTTTCTGTCTGTCTACTTCATTATTTATGGAACTGGAGATTGAACTCAGGAGCATTCTACTGCTGAGCTACAACCCCAGCCCTTTTTATTTTTTGTTTTTGAAACAAAGTCTTGCTGGGTTGCTGAGGCTGGTCTTGAACCTGCAATCCATTTGTCTCAGCTTCTCAAGTACTGGGATTACAGATGTGCACCACCACACCTGGCTCAGTCAACCTATTTATGATATCTTTGAAGGTTTAAAAAATTTGGTTCTATATTGTATGTCCCATTTATACATGAATGCATATTCATGAAAAGTGTTTCTCAGCATCAATTGGATATCTTACTTGGGAACAGTTTCAGGCAAGTTATTAATATAGCAGGCAAAAGTGAGTGATAGTCCATGATCAAGAAAGTTCAGGCTGGGCAATCAATGAAAGGCTGGGGCCAGGCAGATGTTCTAAACCAGGAGGATTTTTTTTTCTGGTACTGGGGATTGAACCCAGGGGCATTCTACCTTTGAGATACACCCCAGCCCTATTTTTTATTCTTTATCTTGAAACAGGGTCTCACTAAGTTTCAGAGAACCTCCCTAAATAGTTGAGGCTGGCTGTGAACCTGCGATCCTCCTGTCTCAGCCTCCCAAGAACTGGGATTACAAGCATGCACCATCATGTCTGGCTTACACAGCCAGTCAACCAGTTTTCTAAACTCAGAGTATGGAAAGGTTTTCTTAGGGTTATGTTACAAATGCTTCTCATAGCAAGTGAATTTCCAGTGAGCTGGCAAATTAAGTTTAATGTGTATCATCTGTCGAATATGGTAAAAGTTTAAAAGTAATACCTACGGTTTGCTTTCCAGGAATCTGAGAACCGGCAAATGATGGAACAACTCCGAAAAGCCAATGAAGATGCTGAAAACTGGGAAAGTAAGGCTCGACAATCAGAGGCAGAAAACAATACCCTCAAACTGGAACTGATCACTGCTGAAGCAGAGGGCAACCGACTGAAAGAGAAGGTGGACGCCCTCAACCGGGAGGTTGAGCAGGTAGGCCTGGGGGAGCACGCTCACAACACGGCCAGAACCACACTTAAAAGAGTTTCGTTTGGCTCTCCATAGCTTAAACATATAAATAAGCAGTTAACTCTGTCATTCATTTTGGCGATTTCATATTCCTTATTATTGTTAATATTTCTTCTATTATTTTATATCTGTTTTTCTCCTTCTGGTAGTACCATATGCATATGTTAAGCTCTTTGTAATTACCCCACAGGTTTTGGATATCGTGTTCTACTTTTAACTCATTTTTCAGTTAGGAAGCTTTCTATTGACTTGCCTTCAAGCCCACTGACTCTTGTACAGGCCGTGTCCAGTCTTCTGAAGAGCCCACTGGAGGAATCCTTATGTCTGTTACATGGTTTTGGTCTCTAGAATTTCCTTCTAAAGTCTTCATCTTTCTGCTTGTGATACCTATCTGTTCTTGCATGTTGTCTGCTTTCCCATTAGAGCCCTTAGCCCATTATTCATAGTTACTTTAAATTCCTGGTCTTAAGATTTCAAAAGCTATACCACATCAGAGTCTGATTCTGTTACTTTCCTTGTCTCTTCAAAGTGTGATTCCTCCCTTTCAGTTATGTCATGTTATATCATGTATTTGAAACAATGTTATTAGATACATAAACATTTATGTTAATTATTACTTCTTGATGATTTCATCTGTTTATCCATTCTAATGTTTCCTTTTGTTTTTTTATTTTATTTTATTTTTTTTGCGGTGCTGGGGATTGAACTCAGGGGCTTTCTACCTCCGAGCTACACCCCCAGCCCTATTTTTTATTCTTTATTTTGAAACTGAGTCTCACTAAGCTGTGGAATGCCTCACTAGGTAGCTGAGGCTGGCCACGAACCCGGATCCTCCGGTCTCAGCCTCCCGAATGCTAGGATTATAAGCGTGCACCACCACGCCCGGCCTTAATGTTTCCTTTTGTAATATACTTTTTGGGATAGTCATATTAACTCAACTGTCATATGATTATTATTTACATATTTTTTCCACAAACATATGTATATATGTTTTATTTATTTGTATTAGAATTGAACTCAGGGGCATTATACCTCTGAATTGCAAGCCCAGCCATTTTTGTTTTATTTTTTAAATTTTGAAATGGTCTTGCTAAGTTGCTGAGGCTCTCGCTAAATTGCTGAAGCTAACCTTGAACCCATGATCCTCCTGTCTTAGCTTCCCAAGTAGTGAGATTACAGGCATTCCCCACCAAGCCCAGATTCTATGTCTTTATATTTAAAATGGTATTGCTATAGACAGTATATGGTTGAATCTTGATTTTTATCCAGTCCTATGGTCTTTGTCTTTTAGTTATGTCTTTGACCATTTATATTTAATGTAATTTTCAGTATGGTTGAATGTAGTTCTATCATGCTTTTTTGTTTTTTATCTGTCCCATTTATTCTTTGTTTTTGTTTTGCTATTTTCCTGCCTTTTGTGTTGAGCATTTTTATAATCCTAACTTATTTATGTTATAGCTTTACTAGTTATACATCTTTAACTTTTTTTTTTTTTTTTTTTTTTTTTTTTTTTTTTTTTTTTTTTTTTTTTTTTTTTTTTTTTTTTTTTTTTTTTTTTTTTTTTTTTTTTTTTTTTTTTTTTTTTTTTTTTTTTTTTTTTTTTTTTTTTTTTTTTTTTTTTTTTTTTTTTTTTTTTTTTTTTTTTTTTTTTTTTTTTTTTTTTTTTTTTTTTTTT
>PVLC010031863.1:0-18494 GCA_004027655.1 Graphiurus murinus | reverse complement strand
GTACTGGGGATTGAACTCAGGGGCATTCTACCTCCGAGCTATACCCCCAGCCCCATTTTTTATTCTTTATTTTGAAACCGAGTCTCACTAAGTTGCGGAGTGCCTCACTAGGTAGCTGAGGCTGGCCGCGAACCCGGATCCTCCAGTCTCAGCCTCCCGAATGCTGGGATTACAAGCGTGCGCCACCACGCCCGGCTAGTAAAATTTTATTCACAAATATTTTCCTACACATAACAGGTGCTAAGCAAATGTGATTTTTTTTTTGTTGTTTGTTTCTTTTTCGTGTGTGGTATTAGGGATTGAACCCTGAGCCTTGCATATGGTAGGCAAGTGCACTGCCATTGAGCTTCATCACCAGCATTTAAAAACAAATTACTTTGAGATAGTGTCTTGCTATGTTTCCCAGGCTGGCCTAGAATTTTCAATCCTCTTGCCTCAGCCTCTTGAGTAGTTGGAATTATAGGCATGTACCACCATGCCCAGCAGCAAATGCGTTTGAATGGATGGCTGACTAAAAAATGAACAATAAGATGAAATTCAACAGGTACAGAGACAAAAAGAGAAGGGTGTACAAGAGTCACAAAACTGAAAGGGAAGGCTGGGAATGTAGCTTAGAGGGACAGCACTTGGCTAACATGCATGAGGCCCTAGGTTCCATACTCAGCACTGTAAAAACAAAACAACAAAAATTGAAAGGGAAGCTGGGTATGGTGGCACACGCCTGTAATCCCAGTACTTGGGAGGCTGAGACAGGAGGATCACAGGTTCGAGGACAGCCTCAGCAAGGAGTGAGACTCTCTTCAACCTAAAGACACTGTCTCCAAATAATAAATAAAATTGGGCTGGGGGTGTAGCTCGAAGGTAGAATGTGTCTGAGTTCAATCCCCAGTACCACACACACACACACACACACAAAAACTTGAAAGGGGGTACAGGGTGCAGACAGAGGCAGAGAGCAGGCACGAGAGGAGGGTAAAAGTTGCCATATATGGGGGAAAGCTGAGAGGAGAGGCAGAAAAAGGCCAACTGAGGTGAGTGATGCAGAGAAAGACAGCCCCCGTTTACCATCGGGAGCCCCATCGCACACTACTAGGTCCGCAGGGCAGCCCTCAAAGTGCTGGATGATCTCCTTGGCAGTGGAAAGCTATGAAGAGAGGGACAATGAGTGGCCGCAGAGCTCCCCACTGCTGTCTTTCAGCCCCAGCTGCCCACGGCCCTGGCGGGGAAGGTCCTGCGTTGGCCACATCTTCAGGCCTTGCCATCTGAGACAGAGTTCCATCTCTGGGGACCCAGTCTCATCACTTTTTGTGGTCTCTCTGTGATGATGACCTGGTGACTCTGTTTCTCTGCTGTTGATCTCTTTCTTAGTCTCAGTTTCTCCCCTTTCTTATTATTATATATATATATATTTTTGCAGTATTGGGGATGGAACCCAGGGCCTTGCTCCACCACTGAACTATATCCCCAGCCCTCATTCTGTTTCTACTACTCTTTTTCTCTTCCACTTTCTACAGGCCCCAGATGGGGGCCTTCACCCAGGATACACCTCAACACCCACAGCCACACTCTCACCTGGGTGATGTCCCCCTGGATCTGTATCACACCTGGTAGTGGAGCCATGGCCTGTAAGTCCACAGCCACTACTTGGCCAGACCCCTTTCCCCTGTGGACAATGTGGCCCATGTCAGTCCAGTTTTCACTCATGGCCCCTCCCCTCCCCAGCTCACCCTCTTGGGCGCCCCACACTCACCCAATCTTCTGGCTCAGCACCTGGCTCCAGCTGCCCGGGGCTGCACACAGGTCAACTGCCCGTGTAACGCCTGGGCACACACAGCGAAAGCATACCGGTCAGTTGCAACCTGAGAACCCTGCAAAGTTCACCTCTCTTTCCTGGGAAGCACCGGTGTCTATCTACTGTCCAGAGGCCCAACTTTTCTCAGGTACTTGGCCCATCTTCCTGTCTGTTTCCCTGCCCACCCCAGAGACCCTCCAAATCAGCCTACTCACAGCAGACTAAGCCACTCTTCTATCCCCCGTGTCCATGCCCCACCCCTGGGTGACTTGCCCATCAGTTAGAGACCTTGGAAGAGCTGGAATTCCTCATCGAGTTGTAGCAGCTTGAAGGCACTGCGGGCCCGCCAACCATTCTCTTTGGCCAGGCGGTAGTAAACATCCCGCTTGTCCTTTGATGTCCGTCCCATCTCACAGTTTGCCCAGGGACCTGCTGGCTGTCAGCGGATGCCACCCTGTATCAGTAACCAGGTGAGTGGAGCACTACCTACCTGTGCAGGGCAGAGAGAACCACGCACATCCAACTGAGCATGTGCACCCCACAAGACAGCTCACTCAGCACTTGGGGAAACCAAAACCCAGACACTGACTCCACTGACCTCAGGGGGCCCCAAGGACCCTACCACTGAGCTCTCAGGCGCCACTGCTCATCACACAGAACCCACCAATCACTTACCCCTCAGATCCCATGAAAGACCCCACAAACCCAACACTTACCTGATAGATGACCCTGTCCACCACCCAGCACTGTCACCTCTGCACAGTAATCTCTATGATTCTCTCAACCCTCTTCTGCCTACCTCATTCCCACTGTCTCATAGACCATTTCTCTAGTTGTTTCCATTGTCTCTAGATTCATAAAGCCCTATCAGTCCCCCATTAATCCCTTGCTTTCACTCCCATTACCTAACATTACCTCCTTGCATCCCCCCACCCCCTTAATCCTTTAAGTGAGTAGGCTCCCAGTAATTCCTTTATCACTACATCCTTAACCCCTATTAATGCCTGGAGGATCATGGCCTGTTAGCTCCCCATTAAACTCAATTAGTGGTTCATCAGACCCCAATTCATCCCTCACAGATCACACCTCTGGCCTCGGGTAAGCCCTTAACATGCATCCCACTTCTCCTGATTCTCCCCTCACTACCCATCCTGCCCACCACTGATCCTTTGATGACCAAATCCCAACAGCTTACTGTTACCCACCCTTTTCTCACTCTGTCCCAATAAACTCTTCCACGGTCATAGCGCAGTGGCCCACTACAACCCCATCAGCCTCTCATTATTTCTTCTTTCATAGCTACTCCTGTTAGTGCCTTGACCGTGACCCCTACCTGGCTCTATTATTCCCTCCATAGCCTCACCATAGCCTTCCTTAATCCGCTTAATATTATACCTTCATCAATCCCTTGAAGATCCCCCCATCCACCTCTCACTATCTTCTAGTTGCCAGATCCACAACCTCATTACTAAATAATCCATGAGCATACCCCACCGCCCCTCAGGAACATAACAACTAAAACACTCCTATTAGTGTCCACTGATTCCCTGGTGACATCCCATGAGACTTATACTCTTCAGTTCCATCTAACTTCCCTAACAGCCCTCTGGCCACACCTCCACTCAGTCTTCATCACCTCAAAGACCATGGCTTCACTGGGACCACCAGATCCTTCTCTAGGGGACTCTGAGAATACGTAGATCATTGTGTCACCACATGCCCCAAGCTCGTCCCGCATTCTAGTTCCCTTCTGTAGATAAACATTGGGTCTGGAGCCTATCGGATGCTAGACATCCTGACTATGCACCTGCAGGACCGAAGATGAGCCTCCCTCCATCCCCTGCCTGCGGGACAGCGGAGGGGAGTCTCCACAGTCTCCGCCGGAGTCCACGCCGGAGTCCAGCCTTCCGTACCCCAGGGCCTACCTTAGCTCTGGGTGCGAAGAGGAACGGGAGGAAGGAGACTGGTCCGCTAGCAGCCCCAGTCTTGGCCAGAACGCAAACCAGTGAGAAATGGTAGAGCTTCAGTTAGTGTTTGAAGCTGACCCAACTGCCCGTCACACATACCTAAGAGTTACGGCCGCGTGGCAAACTTAACATCGTGGGACGCTCCGGCTCAGGCAAAGTCCAGACCCGACCTGAACGTACAACGTGATTCCCGTCCTCTAAAGTCTGCGTATCGGCGTCACGCAAACTGCTATTCCCAGCATGCAATGGGCACGACCACAGCGGCTAAACTGACGCGCTGCGTGGCCGAAACGTCGCGAGAATTGATTCTTTGTTCTTTTGTTCCAAGCCAAGATCAGTTTACTCCCCCGCCCTTCTCTTTTTGTACCTCCGTGGTCGTTTAGCCTAGGGACTACATTTCCCAAGATGCAACGGACACGGCCAACCACGCCCGTTCGTTATACGCGTGGCGCGAAGCTTTTACTCAAGGCACGAAATTACCGCTGGGGGGCGTGAACTTGAACATAAGGAAAGGGAGTTGATCAAGTGCACGAGCGCACGGAAGCTGCTCTTCTTTTTTTTTTTTTTTTTTTCTCGGTACTGGGGATTGAACTCAGGGGCATTCTACCTCTGAGCTATACCCCCAGCCCTATTTTTTATTCTTTATTTTGAAACCGAGTCTCACTAAGTTTCAGAGTGCCTCACTAGGTAGCTGAGGCTGGCCGCGAACCCAGATCCTCCAGTCTCAGCCTCCCGAATGCTGGGATTACAAGCGTGCGCCACCACGCCCGGCTCGGAAGCTGCTCTTCTGCAATTTCCAATCCCACTTCCGCTGGTTGGTGGCACTGCCTTTAATTTTGTCATTTCAGAAATTCACTTTCCCCTTCTGGAAAATGGGGATAATCGATGATGTAGAGTTCGCAGCAGTTATGGGAGGGCTAAAGAGGTGTGGTCTAGAGCCAAGTGCACCTGTGGAGGATCGCAGGTTTGGCTGGGGGTGTGGGTCGGAGGTAGACATCCTAGGTTTAATCCCCAGTACCCAAATTAATTAACTAATCAAAAAGGCTGAGCCGGCCATGGTGGCGCACGCCTGTAATCCCAGTACTTGAGAGGCAAAAACAGGAGGATTGCAGGTTCGAGGACACCGTCAGCAAGTAGTGAGACTCTCAGCAACCTAGCGAGACCTTATTTCCAAACATAAAAAGGGCTGGGTGTGTATCTTGAAGGTAGAATGCCCCTGGGTTCAATCCCCAGTACCAAAAATAAATAAAGATTTAAATAATAATAAAATGGAGGCGGGTGTGGTGGCGCGCTTGTAATCCCAGTACTTGGGAGGCTGAGACAGGAGGATCTGGGTTCGCGGCCAGCCTCAGCTACTTAATGAGGCCCTCCGCAACTTAGTGAGACCCTGTTTCAAAATAAAGACTAAAAAATAGGACTGAGGCCATAGCTCGGAGGTTGAATGCCCCTGGGTTCAATCCCCAGTACCGCAAAAAATAAATAAATAATAATAATAATAAAATGGACTGGGGTGTAGCTCTGTGCGCCTGAGTTCAATCCTCAGCCCGCGCACACACACAGAAAGAGGTGTAGTTTCCGACACTCCGTCCTTTCATAATTGCGTTTTTCAAACATTTCTTAAAAGATTTTTAGAAGCCGGGTGCGATGGTGCACACTTGTAATGCCAGTACTTGGGAGACTGAGACAGGAGGATCCCAGGTTCATGGCCATCATCCGCAATTTAGTGAGGCCTTCTGCAATTTAGTGAGACCCTGTTTCAAAATAAATAAAATGGGGCTGGGGGTGTGACTCAGAGGTAGAATATCCCTGGGTTCACTCCCCTAGTACCAAAAAATTTTTTTCTAATCCCCATTGATATATAGATATACAATATATATACACACAATACTTATATTTATATATAATATACATGGAATATATATCGCCACCCAGTGCACGAAACAAATATAATAACGAAAATGTCTGTGATAGTGTTTACCATGTGCTAGGCACTTCTTAGTGCTCTCACTTATGTGCTGGTAAATGGTTAACCAGCTTTTGGTGAGGTGAGGGCTGGTTTCTAACGTGCACCAGTTTCCTTGGTTTACATAATACTATCTTTTCAGATTTCAAGTTACCGTTGTTTAGTTTTTGAACATGGGATGCAATGATGCAGCATTATATGCAATTTTTTTTTCTCACAATTTCTTCTAGATAGATAAAATAGGAGTAAATGACCTCAAGAGAATAGAGAAATAAATGAAATGCAGTAAAATGATTAAGAAGTGATGGGTTTTATTACGTTTAAAAGTCTAATTTGTTTAATTGTAAGTTTATAGCATTTCTTTTTCTTTCTTTCTTTTTGTGGGATTGAACCCAGGAGCATTCTACCTCCAAGTTACACCTCCAACCTCTAGCCCTATTTTCTTTTGTGTGTGTGTGTGTGTGTGTGTGTGTGTGTGTGTGTGGTTCTGGGGATTGAGTCCAGGGGTCTTCTACCTCCGAGCTATGTCCCAGGACCTATTTTATTTCTTATTTGGAAACAAGGTCTCACTAGGTTGATGAGAGTCTCACTACTTGCTGAGGCTGTCCTTGAACCTATGATCCTCTTGTCTCAGCCTCCCAAGTACTGGTATTACAAACATGTGCCACCACACCTGGCTTTTTATTTTTATTTTGAAACAAGGTCTTGCTAGGTTTATAAGAGTCTCACTACTTCCTGAGGCTGTCCTCAAACCTGCCATCCTCCTGTCTCAGCCCCCCAAGTACTGGGATTACAGGCGTATGCCACCACCCCAGCTTGTCCCCAGTTTACAGATGAGGAAATTGAGACAAGGAAATATGTGTGTGTGTGTGTGTGTGTGTGTGTGTGTGTGTAGTAAGTGTTTAAGCATGCCATTAACAATACATATGATTGTATAGAAATATAGTGATGAATATTTACTAGTAATCTTTTTTTTTTTTTTTTTTGGTGTGGCACTGGGGATTGAGCCTAGGGGCATTCTACCTCCAAGCTACACTCCCAGCCCTACTTTATTTTTTTTTTGAAACAGAGTCTTGCTAGGTTGATGAGAGTCTCACTACTTGCTGAGACTGTCCTCGAACCTGAGATCCTCCGTCTACTAGATGGGTGTGGTGGCGCATGCTTGTAATCCCAGCACTTGGAGGCTAAGACTGGAAGATCACAAGTTCACAGCCAGCCTTAGCAATTTAGGCCCTGTTTCAACATAAAAAATAAAAGTGTTGAGGGTGTAGCCTGGAGGTAGAATGCCCTTGGGTTCAATTCCCAGTACCCATTCCCAAAATTACATAATAGTAAACAATGTGTGTGTGTGTGTGTGTGTGTGTGTGTGTGTGTGTGTATGGCAGTATATATAAATATGAAGAAATATATAATGGCATATGGTGCATAAAACATCCATATCTTGGCTGGGATTGTGGTGCAGCAGTAGAGCATGTTTGCTTAGTATGTGTGAGGCCCTGGGTTCAATCCTCAGCAGTGCAAAAGAAAAAAAAATACATATAATCTTATACATATAATATATAAATGTATATGTTAATATATATTGTAGTGTCTGTATACATTTACTTACTAAGGTAACTATACTACTTTTTAAAAAATTTGCCAGGCATAGTGGCACATGCCTGTAATCCCAGTACTTGGGAGACTGATACAGGAGGATCACAGGTTCAAGGCCAGCCTCAGCAATTTAGGGAGGCTCTCAGCAATTTAGGGAGGCCATCAGAAACTTAATGAGATCTTTTTTTTTTTTTTCGGTACTGGGGATTGAACCCAGGGGCATTCTACCTCTGAGCTACACCCCAGCCCTATTTTTTATTCTTTATTTCGAAACCGAGTCTCACTAAGTTGTGGAGTGCCTCACTAGGTAGCTGAGGCTGGCCTCGAACCCGGATCCTCCGGTCTCAGCCTCCCGAATGCTGGGATTACAAGCGTGCACCACCACGCCTGGCTCTTAATGAGATCTTGTTTCAAAATAAAAAATAGGGCTGGGGGTGTAGCTCAGAGGTAGAATGCCCCTGGGTTCAATCCCCAGTACTGCAAATAAATAAATAAAAAATAAAAATAAAAAATAAGGCTGGGGTGCAGCTCAGAGGTAGAATGTTTGGTACTGGAGAGTGAACCGAGCAGCATTCTACCTCCAAGCTACACCCCAACCCCCCTCCCTTGTTTTTTTTTTTTTTTGTGTGTGTGTGTGGTACTGAGGATGGAACTCAGAGGCGTTCTACCTTCAAGCTATAACCCCAGCCCTATTTTTTACTCTTTATTTTGAAACCAGGTCTCACTAGATTGCGGAGTGCCTCACTAGGTAGCTGAGGCTGGCCGCGAACCCGGATCCTCCGGTCTCAGCCTCCCAAATGCTGGGATTACAAGCGTGCGCCACCACGCCCGGCTCCCTCCCTTGTTTTTTGAAACAAGTCTCAATAAATTGCTGAGGGTCTCATTAAGTTGCTGAGACAGTCCTCGAAACTGCAATTCTCCTGTCTCAGCCTCTTATCTCAGCTTCCTAAATGCTGGGATTATAAGTGTGCACCAGGCCCAGCTCTAAATATACTATTCAATAAGTAAAAGATGGGCATGGTGGCACACACCTGTAATCCTACTTGGGAAGCTGAGACAGGAGGATCAAAGATTTGAGGAAAGCCTAAGCAAGTAGTGAGACTCTCATTAACCTATTAAAGCCCTGTTTCAAAATAAAAATAGGACTGGGAGTGTAGCTCAGAGATAGAATGCCCCTGGGTTCCATCCCCAGTACCAAATAAATAAATAAATAAATAAATAAATAAATAAATAATGTTTTGTCAGGTGGTGATAAAAGCTATGACTATCTGAGCATGGTGGCACAGGCCTATGATCCCAGTGATTCAGGAGACTGAGGCAGAAGGATTATAAATCCAAGGCCAGTTTGGGCAATTTGAAATTTTTAAAATAAAAAGGACTGGGGTGGGCGGGCATGGTAGTGCACACTTGTAATCCCAGCATTTGGGAGGCTGAGACAGGAGGGTTTGGGTTCGAGGCCAGCCTCAGCTACCTAGTGAGGCACTCCGCAACTTAGTGAGACCCTGTTTCAAAATAAAGAATAATAAAAAATAGGGCTGGGGGTATAGCTCCGAGGTAGAATGTCCCTGAGTTCAATCCCCAGTACCGCAAAAAAAAAAAAAAAAGGACTGGGGTATAGCTCAGTGGTAGATCTCACACACACACACACACACACACACACACAATGAAGAATAACACAGCCTAGTGAAAGGGACCAAGAGTAATAGAGGGGTTGATTTGCCGTTTTCTCTGTGTGTGGTACTAGAGGTTGAACCTAGGGGCATTCTATCTCTGAGCTACACCCCCATCCCTAATTTTTAAATTTTGAAGCATGATCTCGCTTCGTTGCAGAGGGCTTCAGTAAGTTGCTGAGGCTGGCCTCGAATCTGTGATCCCCCTGTCTCAACCTCCCAAGAATTGGGATTCCAGGTATGTGGCCCCCACACCTGGTTCTGAGTTGCTGTTTTAGACAATGTGGTCAAGGAAGGCTTCACTGAGGAGGTGAACTTTGAGCTCCGAACTAAAGAGGATCATGCCCTGAGAATACCTGTAGGAAGTGCCTTCCAGGGAGAGGGAAGGCAGACCAGAGTGGGAATGCCTGTGGGCTGCTCAAGGAACTGAATGATTGAATCAGCATTCCTTTATGTGAGCTTGGCCAGGCAGGGGTCTCTGTTGTTCTTATCACAGCGGCCTCCCAGCGCCTAGAACAGGCCCCCACACACAGTCGATGTACAATAAATGTTTACTGAAGCCACTCTTTTGTGTTTTTGTTCCCTCATTCTTTCCTCAGTGGTGCATTCTGTCTTTTTGCTGGACCTTGAGAGGAGGAGTAGATATAGGCACAGAGACTCCTGAAGGGGACCCCCTAAGAGCCAGGGAAGAAGGGACAGCTTGGGGTGTAGCTCGGTTGTGTACCACTTGCCCAGTGTGGGCGAGGCTCGGGGTTTGAGCCCCATCGCTTCAAAAAGATTTAAAAAAAAAAATTTTTTTTAAAGAAGCAACAGCCTTGTCAGGGGAACTCACGGACCTTGTGGGATGGTGGGAACCCAGGTCCCCTGCAGAGATGAGCTAGTGTGAGAAAGGAAGCTTTCAAGCCACCAGGCTGCTGCTCCACAAGAAAGGAGAGGACTGCCAGGCATGGGGCCCAGGCTCACCCTGTGGGACGCTTCCCACGTCCTGTTTTCTTGCGGTTCACAAAGAGGATGTTTAATTTTTAGCAAAGAAACTTGCTTCCTCCAGCAGGGCCGGGGATTTGGGGGACAGGAGCCAGGCTCTGAACTCCCCAGGCCTTTCCCGAAGTAGGGTGTCGGCCCTCAGCTCACACCCGGCACCCCACTGAGTGTAAAGGTGGCCTCCCCTCAGCCTCCTGAAGAGGTCAAGGAGGGGGAGCTGCCAGACCAGCTCTTCCCCAGAGGGGGCATCTGAACAGCAAGAGGGAACCAGGAGGGTGGTGGAAGGGCCTGGGGTTACACTGAGGGAGCAGAAGAGACTGGAAAGGATTACCCAGTGGGAAGCCTGTCTGAAGGCGCAGATTAGAATCTGAGATGCAGCGAGTGGAGTAGGGCTTTTGCTTTATAGACTGAAACAATTTATGAATTCCTTTCACAAATAGATAATCGGCAATTAAGATGGGTCAGTATTGTTCTAAGTGTTTCACCTGTAGTAGTTCATGGACCTTCCCAGAGGCTCTCAGGTGGTGGTGCACGCCAGTAATGCCAGTACTTGGGAGGCTGAGTCTGAGACCCTGTTTCAAAACCAAAAAATAAGCCGGGTGTGGTGGCCCACGCTTGTAATCCCAGTACTTAGGAGGCTGAGACAGGAGGATAGGATCGCAGGTTCGCGGCCAGCCTTAGCTACTTAGTGAGGCCCTTTGCAACTTAGTGAGTAAGACCCTGTTTCAAAATAGAGAATAAAAAAAATAGGGCTGGGGGTGTAGCTTGGACGTAAAATGCCCCTGGGTTCCATCCCCAGTACTACACACACACACACACACACACACACACACACAAAGAATAAAAAATAGGGCTGTGAGTATAGCTTCCAGGTAGAATGTCCCTGGGTTCAATTCCCAGTTCCACAAAAAAATAAAATAAATAAATAAATAATGTGCTGGGCATGAGAAAGCTGGGACTTCCTCACAGCCACACAATTAACAAGCAACAGACCTGGGAAACTTTTGCTGGGAACTGCTTTATCTTGTTGTTCCCTCCCCTGATTGCTACTGAGCAGTGACCCATTGTGTGTATGTGTGTGTGTGTGTGTGTGTAGTACTGGGGAATGGAACCTAGGGGCATTCTCCCTCCAAGCTACTCTCCCAGCCCTTTTTATTTTATTATTATTATTTGTGTGTGTGTGTGTGTGTGTGTGTGTGTGTGTGTGTGTGTGTGTGTGTGTATGGTACTGGGGATTGAACTCAGGGGCAGTCTACCTCTGAGCTATACCCCCAGCCCTATTTTTTACTCTTTATTTTGAAACAGGGTCTTACTAAATTGCTGAGGGCCTCACTAGGTAGCTGAGGCTGGCCACGAACCCGGATCCTCTGGTCTCAGCCTCCCAAATGCTGGGATTACAAGTGTGTGCCACCACGCCCGGCTTATTATTATTTATTTAACAGAGTCTCTCTAGGTTGCTGAGTCTCACTACTTGCTAAGACTGTCCTCAAACCTGCGATCCTCCTGTCTCAGCCTCCCAAGTACTGGGATTACAGGCATGTGCCACTACACCCAGCAGCTGTGACCCATTTTGATGAAATGAAGGTTTTCCCTAGAATAACTGATAAGGAACCCAAAACAAACAAAAGGTATGAAGAATAATAAAGTCAGGTGAAAGGAATGGAGAGTAAAGGAGGGAGGGGTTGAGTTGCCTTTTTTTGAGGGGAGGGTACTGGGAATTGAACACAGGACCATTCTAACCCAGGGGCATTTTATCTCTGAGCTATATAGGGCCTCACTAAGTTGTTGAGGCTGTTTTCAAACTTGTAATCCTGTCTTAGCCTCTCAAGTGCTGGGATTACAGGCGTGTGCCATCACACCTGGCCTATTTTTATTTTGGAACAGAGTCCCACTGGACATGGTGGTGCACACCTGGAATCCTGGTACTTAGGAGGCTGAGACAGGAAAAAAAATCACAAGTTCACAGCCAGCCTCAGTAATTTAGCAAGACCCTGTTTAAAAAAAAAAAAAAAAAAGGGCTGAGGATGTAGCTTGGAAGGAAAATGCCCCTGGGTTCAATCCTCAGTACCAAAAGAAAAAAAAAAAGAAGAGCCGGGCGTGGTGGCGCACGCTTGTAATCCCAGCATTCGGGAGGCTGAGACCGGAAGATCCGGGTTCGTGGCCAGCCTCAGCTACCTAGTGAGGCATTCTGCAACTTAGTGAGACTCGGTTTCAAAATAAAGAATAAAAAATAGGGCTGGGGGTGTAGCTCGGAGGTAGAATGCCCCTGAGTTCAATCCACAGTACCGCAAAAAAAAAAAAAAAAAAAAAAAAGAAGGAAGGAAACAGGGTCTGACTAAGTTGTAGAGGCTGGCTTTGAACCTACAATCCTCCTGTCTTAGCTTCCCGAGTATTCGGATGACAGGTGTGTACCACCTCATCCAGCTTATTTTTTGTGTATGTGTGGTAATGGGAATTGAACACAAGGGAGTTCTATATCCAAACTACATCCTTGGTCCTTTTTACTTTTTGTTTTGAAACAGGGTCTCGCTAGGTTGCTGAGGCCAGCCTTGAACCTGCAATCTTCTTGCCTCAGCCTCCTAAGTATCGGGATTACAGGCGGGTGCCACCACGCCCAGCCAGGCTTATTTTTGAGACAGGGTTTCACAAAATTGCCCAGGCTGGCCTCGAACTGGTGATCCTCCTGCCTCAGCCTCCAGAGTAGCTGGATTATAGGTCTGTGCCACCACACCTGGCTCAAATGACATTTCATAGACGGAATAGGAACCCCAATTGTCATATAAGGGTCTGCTTTACTGAACCAACACAACCCTTAAAGGACTCTGAGAGGGGGGGTCCCACTCTGAAGAGCTATCAAATGTTCTTACCTCTGGCACAGCCTCAAGGCCAGGGTCATGTTTGAAGAACATCTGTTCCTTCTAAAGCAGATTGTCCGACCCAGCCAGATCCCCCTCTCCCTTTGTTTTTCTTTCTACTAGCATATGCTGAGTATCATCTATTTGCAGTTTCCTGAAACTTGGAGAAGCTAAGTGGGGTAGAGCTTGCTGAAGGTTCATCCCCTTCCCCCCAGACCTCCTTTGGCAGAAAAAATGAAAATTGTCAGAGGAGAAGCACTGATTCTGAGAAGGGTCTGAGGAGTTCCCAGTGGGAGGGAGAGGGGAACTTAACTCAGGATCAGCAGGGTCCTTGGCTTATGTGATGGAAAAGAATTTCAGCACATGCCAGAGACAGACAGAGGTTTATTTAGGAAAGGAGGAACACACATGCAATGAAGAATGCAGGTCACCTTGGGTGAGAGAGAGGCCTTTGGGGTAAGGCCAGGAGTACACATTAAAGGGAGAATCTGGGCTATCTCCAGAGAGAGCTACATTTTGGAGGTTCATGGCTCCTTTTTCTAGGAGTGGGGGTATACTGGAGATCAAACCCAGGGACATTCTACCTCTGAGCTACACACCCCTGGCCCTTAAAAAAATTTTTTTTTTTAAATAGGGTCTCATTCAGTTGCTGAGAGTCTCACTAAGTTGCTGGCCTTGAACCTGGAATCCTTCTGTGTCAGCCTCCCAAATACTGGGATTATAGGTATGTGACACCACACAGGCATCATGGCCCTCTGGTGTATTTTTTTTTTGTATTAGGGATTGAACCATGAACCAAGGAGCATTCTACCTCTGAGTGATATCCCCAGCCTTATTTTATTTTTATTTTGAAACAGGGTCTTGCTAAGTTGATGAGAGTCTTGCTACTTGCTGAGGTTGTCCTCGAACCTGCGATCCTCCTGTCTCAGCCTCCCAAGTACTGGAATTACAAGCATGTGCCACCAAGCCTGGCTTTTATTTTTTTTTTTTTTTTATTTTGAAACAAGATCTTGCTAGTTTGCTGAGAGTCTCGCTATATTGCTCAGTCTGGCCTCGAACCTTCAATCCTCCTGTCTCAGCCTCTCAAATTTTGAGATTACAGGTGTATGACACCACGCCTAGCTTCATAGCCCTTCTTTTAAAGGAAGCATGGTGAGGGGTAGGTACAGGAAGGTATGTGAGGATTACATTGGTCCAGTGATCACAAGCTGGATTATGGTGGTCTGGTATTTTCCTGGGTCCTTGACTTGATCTCCATTGTTTGAATAGTAGATATGCTTGAAGCTGGGTGTGGTGGTGCACACCTGTAATCCCAGTGCTTGGGAGGCTGAGACAGGAGGATTGCAGGTTCCAGTCCAGCATGTGGTAACTTAGCAAGACCCTGTTTCAAAATAAAAATAAAAAATAGGGCTGGGGTGTAACTCAGAGGTAGAACACTTCTAGGTTCAATTCCTAGTATAACAACAAAAAGATATCATATCTCTCTTGCTTAAACTATTTGTTGGGGGTGATTAAATAACAGTGCACAAGGTAATTATTATAGATGAGGGACTTTTTGGTTAACTTTAAGATTCACAGATTTCCCAGGAAATGGGGAGTGACAGGCCTAGGAGAGACTGGATTAGGGAGTGACAGGCTTGGAAATTTATATGGAACTTTTTTATTTTTTTGTACTAGGGATTGAACCCAGGGGTGTTCTACCTCTGAGTTATACCCCCAGCCATTTTTATTTTTATTTTTTTTTGAAACAGGGTTTTGCCAAGTTGCTGAGGCTGGCCTTGAACCTTCGAGCCTCTTGTCTCAGCCTCCTAAGTACTGAGATTACAGGTGTGTACCACCATACTTGGCTTATTTGGAACTTCTGAATTAAAATTTTATTTTTAAATAAAATAAAATTGATGCACACCTGTAATACCAGTACTTGGGTGCTGAGGCAAGAGGATTGCAGGTTCAAGACTAGCCTCAGCAACCTAGCCAGGCCCTGTTTCAAAACCAAAAAATAAATTAAAAAACAGGGTTGGGGCATAGCTTAGAGGTACAACACCCCTGGGTTCAATCCCCAGTACCACACACAAAAAATTATTTCCTTCTCTTTCCTTTATGTCTCCTTTCTCCCCATTTCTTTTATGCTACCTCAATATTATGACACTTGATAACCAACATTTATTGAGCACCTTCTGTATGCCTGGTAGCCCTGTGTGGGGCAATATTGGGGACTTAGGGGAGGCCCCAGGAGAGGAAGAAAGTGAAATGAAGGCAGGAGGCTATGGCTAAGAAGTGGTAGAGTGTCTTTTTTTTTTTTTTTTTGTCCAAGATATACTAATTATTTAGACAGGAAATTTCAGACTTTTCTTGAAGTGTGACTACCTGCTTAGCTTTCCTCCCCCCACCTCTTAGTTACCTGGACCAAGGCCTGTGCTGACAGGTGTCTCTTTCCCAGGCCAGCCCGAAGCACAGATGCTTAATGGCTCTAGGTGGGGGAAGGGTATCAGAGGAGCAATCAGCCAAGGCCAGGATAGAGGGGGAGGAGACAGAGGATGGGCAGGGGTGTGTGTGTGTGTGTGTGTGTGTGTGTGTGTGTGTGTGTGTGTGTGTGTTCAGGTTCTTAACCACAACTTCACACATAGAAGTTGCATATGTGCCTTTCTATGTAATTTGCCTGGTTGAGCCCGTCTTTCTTTCTTTCTTTCTTTCTTTCTTTCTTTCTTTCTTTCTTTCTTTCTTTCTTTCTTTCTTTCTTTCTCCCTTTCTCCCTTTCTCCCTTTCTTTCTTCCTCCTTCCTCCCTCCTCCTTCCTTCTTCCTCCTTTCTTCCTCTTCTCTCCCCCTCCCTCCAAGCTACATCCCTAGCCCTTTAGATTTTTTGTTTAGGAACAGGACTTTGCTCAATTGTTGAGGCTGGCTTCAAACCTCCAATTCTCCTGTCTCATCCTCCCAAGTACTGAGATTATAGGCATGCACCACCACACTTGGATTTTTATTTTTACTTTTTGTAGTACTGGGAATTGAACCCAAGGGCATTCTACCTCACTCCTTTTTATCTTCTGTTTTTGAAACAGGGTTTCACTAGGTTGCTGAGGCTGGTCTTGAACCTGTGATCCTCCTGTCTCAGCCTCCCAAGTGCAATTACAGGCATGGGCCACCGCACCTGGCTTTTTTTTTTTTTTTTTTTTTTTTTTTTGCGGTACTGGGGATTGAACTCAGGGGCATTCTACCTCCGAGCTATACCCCCAGCCCTATTTTTTATTCTTTATTTTGAAACCGAGTCTCACTAAGTTTCAGAGTGCCTCACTAGGTAGCTGAGGCTGGCCTTGAACCCGGATCCTCCGGTCTCAGCCTCCCGAATGCTGGGATTACAAGCATGAGCCACCACGCCCGGCCGCACCTGGCTTTTTATTTTTAATTTTTGAAACAGGGTCTCACTAAGTTGCTGAGGGCCTCTCTAAATTGCTGAAGCTGGCCTTCAACCTGTGAGCCTCCTGTCTCAGCCTCCAAGGACTGGGATTACAGGTATGTGCCACCGGCCTGGCTTGATTGTGTCTTCTTTCTGTATTGCCTACCCAATGTATTTCCTTTTTGGCGATTATGTGAGTTGTACTGTCGGTATAATGCATTGAGGTTTGTGTGTGTGTTGCCCCTGTGTTTAAGTGTCTCCTCTTTAAGGCTTGTGGGTGATGACTGTGTTTGCAGTTTTGTCTCTCCTGTGTATCTGCAGTGTGTGTCTTTCTTCCTGAGTGTCAGCCACAGCTGTGTTTGTGTCTCTCCTGGGTGAGTGGCCCCCAGGTGTGTGCCCTCCGGTGTTTCTTTTGGAACTGTTGTATGTGTTCTAGCTGACCCTCTGTTTCTTTCTCTTGCATATTTGGATGTGTTTTCTGGGTTTCCTCTTTGATCCTATAGCAAGTATGCTCTCTGCATTCCTGTATTTCCTGACTCTGCTTTTGTATGCTTGCTTTTGTATGTTTTCCATGGGTGTTTCTTCTTCTTCTTTTTATCTATTTAAAGTGGTACTAGGGAGCCAGACATCGTGGCTGAGACCAGAGGATCGCAGGTTGCAGGACAGTCTCAGCAAGTACTGAGACTCTCATCATCCTAGTGAGACCCTGTCTCAAAATAGGGCTGGGGGTGTACCTTAGAGGTGAGTGCCCCTGGGTTCAATACCCAACACCCCTACACACACACACACACACACACACACACACACACACACACACACAATGGGACTGAAGAACCTGATGTGGTGGTGTACTCCCGTAATCCTAGTATTTGGGAGGCTGAGAAATAAGGATTGCAGGTTCAAAGTTAGCCTCTGCAATGTAGTGAGGCCCTCCGCAACTTAGTGAGACCCTGTCTCCAAATTAAAAAATAGATAAAGGGCTGGGGGTGTAGTTCAGAGGTAGAATGCCCCTGCATTCAATCCCCAGTACACCCCAGCCGTTTTTATTTTATTTATTTATTTATTTATTTATTTATTTAGGGTGCTGGGGATTGAACCCAGGGGCATTCTACCTCTGAGCTACACCACCGCACCCAGCTCAATAGTTACAATTTGAAAGTGTCCTTGACATATGAGCATTCTGGCCCATCACCAACCCATTGGGCTATAATGCTCAAATTTTCAGAAAACAATCTTTCCTAGGAATTTTAACACAAAAGGTACAAAATTTATTAGTTTACTAACTACTTTTGTCACACACTGGCAACCTCTTTTAACATCTAAAAAGACTAGATGTTATAGATTAGGACTCGTTTGTCTTATATACACTATTTACACGCCAAAGTAAAACAAAATGCTCAGACATAAGAGACGATGGTTATTCTTGCTTCATTCCAAGCACACTGGCACAGCACTCTGCATTTCCTTCTCCCCAGAACCAGGGCACATGCAGTATGGACTACTCAGGAGGAAGTTGGGCTATTTCCCCACAAAATAACATTTCATATGAATTTTAGCAAAAAAAAAAAATTACAAAATATGTTGTATTTTACTATTACCTTTAACATCAGGCACTTTAGAACATTTAGAAAGACTAGACATTTCAAAAAGTACTTAGCATTGTCTATATATAGTACTGAATAAAATGCACACACAGAACAATGGTTATACTACTGAAAAACGTCTTTTACACTTGACCAGTCCAGCAAAGGACCTTCTTTTCTTCCTCCTGCCAGTCTTCTGCTCCACCTCCTTTAACCACTGAACAAACGTGGTCAAACAACTTCATTTCAAAAAGTCACTTCCAGAAAACATTTCTGGTTTTTTAAAAATAAACGAGCATTTGCAAGATGTGTTATCTTCTGTTTTATAACATGTCAGCAGCCTTTTTACATCTAGAATGTCCAGATGTAGCGAAAGTTTTCTTTTGAAAAAAGCTGGGGCCGGGCGTGGTGGTGCATGCTTGTAATCCCAGCATTTGGGAGGCTGAGACAGGAGGATCCAGGTTCACGGCCAGCCTCAGCTACCTAGTGAGGCACTCCGCAACTTAGTGAGACTCGGTTTCAAAATAAAGAATAAAAAATAGGCCTGGGGGTATAGCTTGGAGGTAGACTGCCCCTGAGTTCAACCCCCAGTACCGCAAAAAAAAAAAAAAAAAAAAAAATGCATTTAAAGATGGGCATGGAGCCGGGCGTGGTGGCTGACGCTTGTAATCCCAGCATTCGGGAGGCTGAGACCA
>PVLC010031862.1:0-18554 GCA_004027655.1 Graphiurus murinus | reverse complement strand
GCGGAGGGGGCGGGGCCGCGGGCGGGGGGCGGCGGCGGCGGCGGCGGCGGCGGCCGAGGAGGAGGAGAACATGGCGGCCGCGGAGAGCGGCTGAAATGCCTGTTCTTCAGGCCCGGCGAGCGGGAGACTGACGCGATCTGCCGAGCGCTGTCCTCCGACGGCTGGGCCGCGGCCTCGAGCACCTCGGCCGCCTGATCGCCGCTGCTCCCTCGGGCAGAGCTTGCGCCCGGGGCGTCCTGCATCCCCCTGCGGGGGGACCCCTGCTCCGGAGGAGGGGGCCGGAGAGCCGCGGCGGAGCCGCCTGGGCCCCGGGGGCGGGCGCCGGGCCGAGGAGCAGCGGAGGCCGCGGCGGCGCCGCCACGATCGCGGGCAAGCGCGGCGCCCGTGAGCGCGGCCCAGAGGCGGCGGCAGGTGAGTGGCGGCGGCGGGCGCGGAGCCTCGCGGTGGGTGCAGCTGTCACGAGCCGCGCGGCCGCCGCGGCCCTAGGGGGCGGGGAGCAGCTGGCGCCCTCCGCCCCTGCGCTCCTTTCTCCCGTGCCGTCTCCCCCTCCCACTTTCCCCGAGTTCCCCTCCTGGCCCGGCGCGGCTGCAGGGGCCGCGGTCGCAGCTGTCACGGGCACCAGCTGGGGGCTGCTCCGCGGCGACGGGCTCGCTGCAGCGCGCTTCCCGGCTCGGCTCTCCGGCTGCCCTAGTTAGCCGAGGGCGAGCATCCGCGGAGGGCGCGCGAGGCGGCGCGGCCGGGGGCCGAGTGGGGAGCGGGCGCCCCGAGCCGCGGCCGAGAGGGGGAGCCGGAAGTCGGCGCGGGCGCCCCTCGGCCCCGACGAGCGCCGTGACCTTGGCCAGCCCGCCAGCCTCTCGGAGTCTCGATCGCCCGGACGGCGAAATGGGGGCGACCCGGGCTTGCCTTTCCTCGGGCTCAGCCGACGACGGCGCTGCAGCCTAGCCCCCGCGCTCTCGCCTTTCCCTTCTCCGGACGACGGACTTCGGAGGTAGAAATGGGTGGGTAGAGCAGATTTTCCCCCTTGCAGCTGATGTTCGGTCCGCTTCCTGGGATTCTACCCAAAGGACCTAGGAAGGGGAGCAAACGAGTTGACCAGACGATCGGGAGGTGGGGTTGGTTAGTGGTCAGTGACCGAACTCGAGCTCTCTCTAGTCTCTTGGAAGAGACGTGGAGAAATCGGACACCAGGGTCCCTAGTCCTACAACCAGGCGGTGGTGGTTGTTTTTCAAGCAGTCACTCCCATGGGCCAGACACTGCCTAGTCTGCCGAGGTTAAGGGAGAGAGAGGGGTTGACAATACACTCTGTGTGTGTGTGTGTGTGTGTGTGTGTGTGTGTGAGTGAGTGAGAGAGAGAGAGAGAGAGAGAGAGAGAGAGAGAGAGAGAGACAGGCCGCGGTGTGCTGTGGCCAGAGTTTGCTGGGGAGGAAAACTTTAAGCTGGAGGATCGGCTAGTCTTTCTTGCCCGGCTCTCCTCGTTCTTTGCAGAGGTGAGAGGTGTTGAGGAGGCAGGTGTCCTTGTGGAAAAGGTGACATCTTTTCTTTGGAGACGGTGCATTTTTAATGTGAAGTATGATGATGGTGAATGAAGGGTCCTTGAGCGAATTGCGGTACGAGAAATCACCGTGGCGATGAGGCACGGTGCTTACACTTCAGTGGTGAACACATCTTCGCGTGTCTGTGTAAGACATTACTGCCGTGATGCTTGGATTATACTGTACAGTTGCAGGGGTGGATTTCAAGGGTTAAATTTGTTTGAGGTTTGTCTCCTCTTCTGGAACTGGTTGGAGGTTAGTCTAAAAAAAAAAAAAAAGAAAGAAAGTTGGCCAAAGGGGCCTCTCAGCTAGTTTCACAGAAGCTATGATGTAGTAGGAAGGGGGTCGGATTTCTTCATGTTGGGAATAATGTGAAAAGAAAGTATTTGCGTGTTTGCTTGGGTCTTTTGGCTCTTGAGCTAGAACTAGTTTTGGGTTAAAGGTAGCAGTGGGGTTTGATTCAGCTTAATAGGCATTCCTTGAGCGATTTGTCATAAACTAGATAAAATGGAAGTGTTTCTGTTTTATCTCTTGTGCTTTGTGGAAAGGTGTAAGTTGGTTTTGCAAACTCAGGTCTGCAGTGTTTTCTCTCCATTTCTTATTTAGACTTTATAGTTCTAAAGCAGAGGGTCAAAAAAGGGGGCCTGAATAGGGGATAATGGCTTGGAGAGAAAACAGGACTGCTGCTTTTAAGAACAGGTATTCGGTTTGCTTTTTGTAGACATTTTGTACCGTTTATTTATTATATTTATTTAACCCACACTGAGCTTGGGTTTATAAGGCTCAAAACTTAAATTTGCATAGTTTATAGCTAAGCTCTTCCTTATTTCTATCTGAAAAAAATCTGTAGGATTGTGTCTATTAAGTTGCTTTTTTGTGTGTGGTTTAAGCCAAGGGAGTGTTTTAGATCTGCATTTTTTGGTAAGTGGTTTTATTGAAAAAGAGTGCCTGATGGAACTAATGGTGATTGTTCCACTTAAATTAGGATTATATAGACAATGCATTTTCCCCCCTCTTTCTGCCAACATTTGTTTTTCTTTCTCCCTCAATTCCAGGGTTTCATTTCTAGAAATCTGGGCTGGAAACAGAAGCAGCAGTTTGTATAATCCCAAGAACTTGTTTATGCCAGGAAGCTGTACGGGTGACATGAAGTGGGTGTGATATAAAGATACTGCTACTCCTGAAGACATTTAACTATTCCCGGAGTCTAGGGTCAAACTTTAAGTTTTGCTGAATTTCCCGTTTTCTATGCATATGTTAATCTTTCGGTGGGCAGAGGATTGGGTTGCTATGGTGCTGACTGGTGTATATTGTGAAAGTGTTGGCAAAATTTCACGTTTTTACTCCATAGGGAAGGGTGGTAAACAAGCCTAAATAATTTGAAGATGTTCTCAGGATGGAATGTTCCCTGCATGTCCTCTTGATCCTGCTAATCCAGTGAGTGGTCTTCACCAGGACTAAATGTTGAGCAAGTGATGAGGGTGGTTTAGAGGTGTTGAAAGGTGGAGTGGGAGAGAGAGAGGAGATTGGACATCCCTTGAAAATCTCTTTTTCTAAAGGACTGTATACGAGGCTGTGATTTCAAATTGCTTTTCAAGGACATTTTATCTCTCCTTGCTCAGTTGCCATCAATTTTATGTACCTTCTCTTAGAGAGCTACTACCTTTGTTCTGTACTTTAGGTTGTCTTTTTTGCCCCATCTCCCAAGGACTTCACGTTGTTTGAATGTAATGTTGCATATCTTATGGAGTCGGTTGGCTTCAAGCCATATGGCCTAATTTAGTGTTCATTTTAGGGCAGGGATGGGAGGTCAATACAGGCACATAGCACTGAGTAGAATCCCCTAAGTCACGGAGCATAGGAGATCCCCAGGATGCTCATTATTGTCTTGGCAGTGATTTCGTCTTCTAAATATGATAATCACTGGAATTCTCAGAGGGCCATCCATTACTTTTCTGGCAGAGGTCCAAGAATGCTGTGGTGGGTGCCTTTCTACATTACCTGCAAATATTGGATGCTGAGGTGGGTGTGGGGTTGGAGGAAGTACTTGTGTTTCAGGAGTTGGATGACAGAGCCCTGCATCCAATCTGGGATGCAGAACCGTACAGATTTCTCCCCACCTTATGTAACTTTCCTATCCATTTGGACAGATTAGACTGTCAGAAAGGACTTCTTCATTGCTTCTCTTCTACATTACCCAGTAGCTTACTCTTTGGTAATTGGCTACTAAGGATAGGACTCATGGTCTCAGATCTTTTTCTTACCATCAGAGATGAGATATAGGCATTTCAAACATTCTTTTCTCCCTTCTTTACATTTTAGTTAGACTGTGTATCTTTTTCTCAGCATATGGTGTCAGCGATCATAAAATGGCCTAGTGGCAACTGGGTACCATTCTTGCTTGCCCAGTTAAAGGATGTGCAGATTTTTTTCTTTAGCCTGGTTCTGGAAGATGGTTAGTGAGTGTATAGGATTTAGATTAATATAGAATATAGAAACGATTACTTTCTATTTCTTCTGGATACATAGCTAAATAAGGGAAATTATTACAAAACCCGGATACCGAAATGAAAGTCCGGTTTCATAAATGCAATTACATTGGGCTGTTGTGTCCATGTTCCCTTCCCAGTAACCCACCCACAACATATTATTTTTGAGACTCTTTGAGTGATAGGCTTTTAGAAAAGCTTAGTAAAGTTATCATTTTTAAAAGATAAGTAGCTTATACCAAAATAGAAGCTGTAGTCCCTAGAGGAGTTATAGAAATTAATCAGTCTAGTCACCCTCATCTTAGATAATATTTTGTTCTAATCTCTTCCCAGCCTGGGGTATGTTTCATTGTGGAGGTTAGGGACGTCTGGTTTTATTGAGTGGCCCTGAATCCCAGACCATTAGGAACTGAGAGATCAAACTGATAAAAATAGGTTCAAGCACAGAGGCAAAATCCCATCAATAGGATCAGCATTCTGATAACACTGGATTATTTAATTTTTCCAGAGTGCTACTTCAATTTTACCTTCTTGGCTTACAATTTTGAAGTAAGGTAAGCTTAACTTTAAGCTGCTTCTAGAAATGGAGCTTTTATTTCGGAGAGACAGGGAAGATATGGTGTCTTGGCTCTCCCAGAGACTTAGTTGATTTAACCTTGGGTATTTACTTACTTACTTATTTATTTTTGTGGTTCTAAGGATTGAATCCAGGGGCATTCTACCTTGGAGCTACACGCCAAGCCCTATTTTATTTTGAAGCAGAGTCTCAGTAAGTTGCTGAGGGTCTTGCTAAGTTGCTGAGTTTGTGGTCCTCCTGTCTGAGCCTCCCAAGTACTAGGATTACAGGTGTGTGCTACCTGCCAGACTTCCTTTTGTCATTTTGAATGTGGGATAGTGGGAGTCACATTGACTTGGATGGCTCGAGTTTATCATTAAATGAGCATATTGATCTGATGTCACTTTTTTGTGCTAAAATTCTGTGATTTGTAAGCTTATAGCTGTTTGCTGCATACATTTGCTTCTCTAATTCATCCTACATATAAATGCTGAAAAAAGTCTCTAAAATGGTATTTGATATTGTTTTTGGTGAAGACTGCAAATTTATTCAATTGTAAATCATTTAAATGGAGTCTTTTCTTTCCCATTTCAGAAAATTTGCTGTAGATGGCATATGCAGAAATGCTTTGTAAACTGTAAAGTACTGCATAAGTGAAGAATGTATTAAAATCACCCGTAGATATTTTGCTTCTTTGCTTTTATTTTCTCTCACTCTCTCTCCCTGTCTCTCTCTCTCCCCCTCTCCCTCCTCCCTCTCTTTCTTATTCTTTCTCTGAGCTACCCCCCTAGCCCTTTTTAATTTTTATTTGATTTTATTTTGAAATGGGCTAAGTTGCCGAGTCTTACCTTGAACCTCCTGTCTCAGATTCCCACTTGCTGGGATTGTAGATGTGCGCCACCATGCTGGGCTACATGTTTTCTTTCTTTTTTTTTTTTTGCGGTACTAGGGATTGAACTCAGGGGCATTCTACCTCCGAGCTATACCCCCAGCCCTATTTTTTATTCTTTATTTTGAAACCGGGTCTCACTAAGTTGCAGCGTGCCTCACTAGGTAGCTGAGGCTGGCTGCGAACCCGGATCCTCCGGTCTCAGCCTCCCAAATGCTGGGATTACAAGCGTGCGCCACCACGCCCGGCTGTTTTATTTTCTTTATTGAAATTGTATTATCTTTCCCTTTATGTTTCCTTGATCTTCAAAAAGAGAGTTAAAGCTGGTATATTCTCCAGAAAGTTTGATTTTTATTACCCCCTTAGCATCAGTTATTCAGTTATGTAATAAACCAGTCTGTCTTTCTTCCCCTAACCAGACTGGAAAAATCCTTTAGTTGGCATGAACCACACATCCTTAATGTTATAGATGAGAAGATCAAGCCCAGGCAAATGTATTTGTCTATAGATACTTTAAATTTCAAGAATTCTTGTAAACTTTTGAGTAATCTATGAGCTAGGATTAAAGGAGTATAGTCAGCCCATTGTATCCTCAGGTTTAGCCAACTGCTTATTAAAAACATTTGAAAGAACATTTGTGTACTGAACATGTACAGACATTTTTCCTTGTCATTATTCCCTAAATGATATAGTATAACAACTATTTACATAGCATTTACATTGTATTAGCTATTGTAAGTAATCTAGAGATGATTGAAGTATAAGGAGGATGTATGTAAGTACTGTGCATTTTATATAAGGGACTTCAGCATCCACACATTTTGGTGTCCACACGGGTTTCTGGAACCTGTCCCCCATAGATAACCTGAAAGACAACTATGTTTTTAATTTTTGGCCCCAAATTGACCCATTAATATTAGAATGAAGATCATTAACCAGGAATTAATTAAGACTTTTTTCAAAAACTACAAAAATTCCTGGGAGAAATACCTGCTTTTCTTGTATGACTCTCATTCAGAGTCGGCAAATATTTATTGAGTGCTGCCTCTGAGCCAGTTACTATGCTAGCTCCACATACTACATTTTATAAATGAGGAAACAAGGCTCAGGGAAGTGAAGTGGCTTGTGTAAGACTGCACAGCTTGTAGGTGTTAGGAATGGCATTGGAGCCCAGGTCTTCTGACTGGAAGTCACATTCATAACTTTAAGTTGGCTTCTCTCCAAGCATGTTTGCCACACTTGGCTGCGTTATAACTCTCTTTTCCTTTTTGGACTTTCTTTCTGTTCCATACATGTGCTCTGGAGACTTCTGCAATCTCGTTCCTTTCTGATGACCGAGGAGCCATATATACCAGTTACCTAATGAAAGTGTCACTTTAAGATTCTTGTGCTGTTTCTGCTCTCACTCACCTTTGTACTTTAGTAATGTTGATTCTTTAGTACTTCTGTGCAGGTGAGCTTATCTTGAATGGTTGGTTTTGGATTCTTAGCAATAAATTCTGCCTCTCAAGTTTTGTTAGTATTTAAAAAGCTAAAGCTTTGTTCTTTCTTTCTTTTTTTTTTTTTTTTTTTTTGCAGTACTGGGGATGGAACTCAGGGGCATTCTACCTCCGAGCTACACCTCCGGCCCTATTTTTTATTCTTTATTTTGAAACCGAGTCTCACTAAGTTGCAGAGTGCCTCACTAGGTAGCTGAGGCTGGCCACGAACCTGGATCCTCAGGTCTCAGCCTCCCGAATGCTGGGACTACAAGCGTGCGCCACCACGCCCGGCTTGTTCTTTCTTTTGGAACAAATTGTTTGGTCATTCTCTGTGTTTCCACTTGTATTTTTAGTGACTGATTTTATTTTGATAGCATTAATATGTTAGTATATTAACCTGCTAATATATTAACATCTTAAAATTTTGGTTTGCTTATGGGATTAAAATATTTACATACTTTTATTATTAAGCATAGAATTGGTTGTTTAATGGTAGAAGATGTTCTGTCCTGAGTGTATATGTGTGTATATAATGATATGACACCATATATATATAACATTTTATTTGGTGCTAGGGATTGAATCTAGGAGCATTTTGTCTCTGAGCTATATCCCCAGCCCTTTTTATATATTTTTTTGTTTTGAAACAGAGTCTTGCTCTGTTGCTGAGAGTCTAAATTGCTGAGGCTGCCCTTGAATCTGCAATCCTCCTGTCTCAGCCCCTCAGGTAGTGGGATTACAGGCGTGCACCACCATGCCCAGCGTGACACCACATTTGACCCACTAGTTGAAGGATGAAATGTCCTTGATTTTTAAAAGCATCTGCATGTGTAATACTGGCTTTACTTTGGTGAGTTTATTTGGAGGAAACCTGGTAAAAGTTATTTGTTCTGCAAAGTCTAGGTCATACCTCCCTCTCTATTCTAGATGGTACAGGAAGTCTATAATTGAATTTCTAAGTAGCCACTCAATCATTTATTGAAGTCGCGGTTATATGAGTACATACTTTGTTCAAGGTGTGCTGTGCTGTTAAAAGATAGGGAATTGAAACAATAAGATATAGATCCTATTCTTAAGGAGATTAGGACCCAAGAGAGGTGATAAGACTAAACACACAAATGCCTGTACTAATTAAATGTGATGGGTGCTCTGAGAGACATACTGAAACAGTGGTATACTTTGAAGATTCAGGAAGAGGAGCAATTCTTTTCATTTACAGGAGAGGAGAGGAGGGCAGATTCCATAGAGGGCTTGGTGGTGAACAAGGGCAGTGAAGGCAGGGCAGGATTTCTGTAAGGGAGGGGTGAGGAGAACAGTGGATTCAGGAAGACTCAGTGGCAAAGAAGAAATGACAGGAAAGCTTGGGGCTACTCAGGAAGGAACGTAGGGGAAAGTGCTAGGGGGAGTGTGGCACCAGCTAAAGTGGGAGGGGGAAGCAGATGTTCTAGGTGCAGTCACGTGATGCTCGGAAGGGTGTATGGGGGAGGTGTATGGGGGCAGCTGTGTGTAGTAAGTGTGTAAATCTGGATGAGAATGAGAAATGTCAATTTTCCAAATTTATGTCCCATCTTTTCTTGGCAGGTTTTATACCCCAAATTTTATATTCTCATAATTTTTGAAATGATTCCATAAGTAAGGCTTACCACACTGGAAACTTATTCACTCATTTTTATGTGTATTTAAAAAACAGATTATGTGTTTTTTGAATAGAAGTTAGTGCAAACTCTTTCCCACTGCCATGTACTTTTGTTTTTTAAAGTAGTAGCGATTCTTTTAAACAGTATATTATCATTTGACTTCTTAAGATGATGCAGAGAACTTGCTATTTCAGTGTAAAAGTGTCATCATGTGTAAATATAAGTGTATCTGACTGTATAAGTGAGATTGGTCATACAAGTTGGAAGGCCCTGGCTCTCAATATAGTTCATGATTTATTTACTGATTTATTTATGCCCTGTCATGTTCCAAAAAAGGATTTAAGGCAGGATATGGCATGAAGAGTCTTGGACCTTATTCTAGCCCTGTTTATTATTTGACTGATGCCTTTAGCCAACAATACACTATTGAAGACAATTGGTGTCACAGAATGGGCTTCAGTGTCTTTTGCCAAACTGGTAGTAATTCAGAGATAGTTACAATATAATTGGACTTTTAAAACAAGTCCTTTAAGGTTTTTTTTTTTTGGTGGCACTGGGGATTGAACCCAGGGATGTTCTACCTATACCCCCAGCCCTATTTTCTTTCTTTTTTTGTTTTTAGTATTTATTTATGTATGTATGTATGTATGTATGTATGTATGTATGTATGTATTGGGGATTGACCCCAGAGGCATTATTCCTTTGTATTTCACCCATAGCTCTTTTTATTTTTTTTGTTTTGAGGTTGCTGAGAGTCTCACGAAGTTGCTGAGGCTGTCTTCCTGTCTCAGCCTCCCAAGTACTGGGATTACAGGTGTGCACCAATACACCTGGCTAAATCCTTTAAACTTTGATAGCATACAAGGGGGAATTCGTTGGAAGACAGAGATAGAGAGCCCTGACCTTAGGACCCCAGGCACAATTAGGGCACTGGTATCTAAAGTAGGGCTTACATTCAGTTATCTGGAAAATGAAAGAAATGTTAAAGGTCTGTGAGGAAGTTTCTTCACTTTCAGTCTGTTGTGCTATTTTGCAGTTTACAGGGGCTTGGGTAATTGGATTTTTAGATTTATTATTGTTATTGTTTTTTGTGGTACTGGGAATTGAACACAGGGGCTTTCTACCTCTGAGCTACACCCCCAGCCTATTTTATTTTTTATCTTGAAACAATCTCACTAGGTTGTTGAGAGTCTTGCTAAGTCTCTGAGGCTAGCCTTGAACTTGCAGTCCTCCTATTTCAGCCTCCAGAGTAGTGAGATTACAGTTGTTTACCACCCCACCTGGTTTAGATTTATTATTTTAAATTATAGACTCTTAACACTGTTTTGTATTGCAGTAGGGAGTCACTGTGCAGCTCTTTTGCAAAGTATTTCAGAGAAGTTAACTGATCATCTTGAGGCAAAGGACTTTAGAATTATTTAAGGATGACTTACTCATTCTTCTTCCACAGAAGGACAAATGTTCCAAATTTGCTGACATTTTCTGTGACATATGACCATGAGTGGTAAGCTACATAGCAGAGAAATATACTTAGTCTGCCCCTTTGAAATAATGGTACATTCTTAACTGTGAGTCAAAAAGTAACTACCTTTCAGAACAAACCAAAGTTCACTGTTGAAGAGAAGATATTGAAAGTGGATATTTGAAAGCATTTCCATCATTATCGCATTTATGATGCATGTTAACTTTAAGAACTTTTTTATATCTACACTTAAACTTCAAAACAAGGATTTCTAACTTAGATAAAAAAAAAAACAAACAACCTTGTGAAACTATAGTCATGTTATGATACCAACATAGGTGTCCACTGTAGATGAATCAATAAAGAAAATACACAGTAGAATTTTACTCAGCCATAAAGAAGAACAAAATAATGTCATTTGCTGAAAAATGATGGAACTGGAGAACATCATGCCAGGTGAGATCAGCTGGACTTAGGAAATCAAGGGCTGCATATTTTCTCTTACTTGTGGAAGCTAGAGAGAAAAAAAGGAAAGAAGAGAGAACACATGAAAATTAGGAGAGAGACAGTAGAGTAGTAGAAGAGGACCTGGGGAGGGGGGAGGGAAGGTGTGGGCAAGGAAGCAGACCAAATGTTATATGCATGTATGAATGTATCGCTGGGAATCTCACCATCATGTACAATTACAGTGCAACAATAAAAATAAAAACCTCGTGAAAGAGGTGTTTCAGTGGTTTTGAGCTCATCTGCTGAAAATGTAAAAAGGCAATACCATCTGATTAGTTTGCAAGAACAACTGATTGCCATCAGGAAATACAGAAATGCAGAAGCTGCATTTTAGCCAAAACCTTTGCATAAATGGTGAATGGAATTGCAATTGAGAATCATGTTTTATTCAGTACAGCCAGTAATGGAGTTCTTCTTTTGGTTTTAGTCATGTTTGTGAAGTATGTTTTTCAGTGATGCTAACCATTAAAACCAAGTAAAATAGTTACTCATTATAAAAATGAACTAAATTTAGAACCAGACTTTCAAATTGCAATATTACAAAGTGTGAAAGCAAGGTTAAAAATAACAAACCATGTTCAATCGCATGGCCTTCACCAAAACTAGTGGAATTAATAACTATTAGAAAGGGCACAAGCCTTTATATCCTATATAAGTAAAATACATGTTTAAAAATCTTATTTATTTTGTTATAATTTTTTTAGCTTCCATTTTTGTGTACGTTCTACAAAGTACATAGTTTAGTGTGCAATGTATATAAATTATAAATAAATACACATGTATGTGACTTCCTACTTAAAACCTTTTAAGATGTGGGGTATATGGTAAAAATAGTTATCACTATTCTATAGCAAGGGTTCTTAACCTGGGGTTCATGGACTAAAAGCCTCTAGACAGGCTTTAGGGAAGGACTGAAAAAACACTTGAAAATACACGTAAAACTTTCTGAGTCTGTGCATTTCTCTGGAGAGAGGGTCTGTAGATTTCACTCAGTTCCAGAAAGGGTCTGGACCTCTCCCAAGGGTTACGAATCTCTGTTGTTGAGGGCCGGGACCTCAGTAACTCCATTCACACAGTCTTACCTTCTTGCCAAGTTGATTGGCTATATCTGATGTAATTACCGAAGCCCGCAGTGTGACTGGATTTGCAGTCTGTTTTTCCATTTTGCAATAGATGTGATTGCAGTGCCTTTGGCCTCTACAGGTGTTTGAGCTCTATTTGTTGCACAACTATCAGGCTCTTCATGACTTGGTTGCTTTTATATATCATTTTATCCCTCAAACCCCATGCCCTCGAGAAAAAGGAGTGGACCTGTTATATGAATGTGGAAATGGGAATGTATGTATGTACGGAAGAGCCCAGTGTCAACTCCAGTCGGATTCACAGTTGCTGTGCTTTTAACATCTCCTCAGCATCTGAATCTCAGCTGCCTGCAGGTCTCAGGGTCTGATTTGATACGTAGGAGCTGTACTTGCCTAGTTCTCTCAGCTCCTTAGGTCATTCTCTGTTCTCCTCACTGACACCATTCTACTTCAGGTTTCTTTATTGAGGTAGTATCCAAAGTGGTCCCACTGTGCCCAGTGAGTTTCTTCTTCAGTCTGTGATAAATTTTATTTTAGAATGATCATCCTAACTTTTACTTTGGTAAAGTTTTTTTTTTTTTTTTTTAAACCTTTCAATGGTTCCTTATTACTGTCAAGATGAAGTTGTTCCTTAGCCTGATGTTTAAAGCCTTGCAGTATCTAGCACCAATTTACTTTTCTGGCCTCATTTTCCATTACCCCCTCCCCCCCAATTAAACTGTTTGCAGTTGTCATCAGGACATGGTGGCGCATGCCTATAATTCCAGTACTTGGCAGGCCAAGACTGGAGGATAGCAGGTTCAAGAACAGCCTCAGCAATTTACTGAGACCCTGTTTCAAAGTAAAAAAAAAAAAGGGCTGGGGGTGTACCTCTGAGATAGAATGTTCCTGAGTTCAATCCCCAGCATTCCCCCCCCCCCCCCCCGACACAAAGTCAGTTTTTTGTGCCCCATAAATCCCTTGGGTTTATCCACCTGTTACAGATTCCTTTCCCTGCAATATTCTCCCTTTTTTTCAGTCTGTACCTCTGGAAATTCAACCTATTCTTTAGAGCTTAATTTGGATTTCTTACTTGTTAAGTATTCAGACTATAAAATTTAAAAGTGATCTGTATTTTTCTTATTATTTTTTGTATATTATATTGCCTTATACTGTATGAAATTTTTTGTGTTCACGTGTCCTGTCACCCACCTTAGGGTATAAGAATGACAAAAGTCTGAGATCATATTTCGTATTTCGTCCTCTGCAATGTGTTATACACATAGATGTCAAAATACTTGGGGAGTTATAAAGCATAATGCTACTTATGAATATACTTGGAGAAATAGGTCTTTGTGTGTGTGTGTGTGTGTGTGTGTGTGTGTGTGTGTGTATGTGTGTGTCTTTGTGACTGGGATACTGATAGATAATATTCTAGGAATTCTCTTCAGTGCTTTCAGGATATTTGGGGAATTTAATTGGTTATCAGATATTGCTTGGAGAATATTTTGTTCTGCAAAGTAAGACACAGGCTGTAAAGGGCTATATTCAAATGTTTGGGATAGTGTGGTGAGTCATTGTTCTCCAGTGTAAAACTCTACCTATCCTGGGTTACCAAACTTGTGTCCCTTCCTCTCTGTCCTTAGAGGTGCTAGAGACAGGAATTCCTAATGTCTCCAGCATTAACTGCACTTCTGTTTTTAACACATTCCTCACTCTAGAAGATACCTGCTGTTCGAATGGTAATATGGGTCACCATGAAGTTATCATATTCTTAGGGTTCCTGCCCTTCAAAATGCTCATAATCCCTACAGGGAATCTCATTTGCCTTAAGACATATGTGAATTAAGTTAATATAAAACAATCCAAGAGCTGTCACATGGGAGTATATGACTTGGTCGCTGAGGTATATGGAAACTCCTGTAGCATTCACTATTTTTAGCACTCACTTGAAATTCATTCTCATGTGGACTTGTTTCTGTTTTTACAGGTATCTTTTCCCTCCAATAAGATTGTACATTATAGAGGATAGAGATAAGTTTATACTAGTTTATACTGCAGTGCTTTAGTAGTGTTCTACCCATATATATGTAACTTTGTTACTAATGTTGTTAGGAGCCTAGCATGATCTGGGGAAGCTTCCTGAAGGAATTCAGTTTCAATTAGATTTGTAGGACTTGGAATGATCCTTATGGCATGGTCCCATGGTACATGAAAAAAAGGCTCTGTGGTTGAAATAATAAAGTAGGCTTGATTACCTTTTAGAACATGAAGTAACTTCCTTGATGACTGTGGCTTTGGACCTAAAGTGACTCACATCATTTCTTCTTGTGGCCCAGAGGAGGCATAGGGTACTACAGCTATTGTAATTTTAGTTTGTTACTGTCTTTAGAGTAGATATATGAAGCATGTAGGAAGTGAATGTTTGACTCCAGTATAACAGATCTAGAATTTTCTTACATTTACTTTTTGGCTGGTGAGATTATAGCATGAGGGGAGAGAGAGAATATGAGTGAGTAAAGGGCTTTGGGATACTAGTGAAGACCTTTTGCTGTCTGAGGATTTCATAAAATTTCTCTGTTGTGCCCCTGGAGGTCTTTCCCTGACCCCTTATCAACATTGCTAATTAACTGAAGTCTATGTTCTCCAGTTTTTGGGTTGACTTTCTGATGCTTGGTTTGGTAGGGACTAGGGTAGTTGTTAAAATGTTGGCCAGGTGTGCAGAACTGGGAAGACTAGATCCTTATGTATCTATATATCTAGATCCTTATTTTTCTATATATCTACTCTCATTTATTTTCCCCTAATTTTATTTTTAAAGTCATTAAAAATGAACTTTTTTAGCTGGACGTGGTGGCGCACGCTTGTAATCCCAGCATTCGGGAGGCTGAGACCGGAGGATCCGGGTTCGAGGCCAGCCTCAGCTACCTAGTGAGGCACTCTGCAACTTAGTGAGACTCGGTTTCAAAATAAAGAATAAAAAATAGGGCTGGGGGTGTAGCTTGGAGGTAGAATGCCCCTAAGTTCAATCCCCAGTACCACAAAAAAAAAATAAAAATAAAAATGAACTTTTTAGACGTTGGGCTTGTTTTTTACTGTATTCCAAATATTTTTTTCCTTTTTGAGTTAAAAAGTAAACTGTGTATATAACTCATGACTACATTCTAATAAATTCAAATAAATAGAAATATGTATAGTTAAAAGGTGAAAGTCTGTAGTGAATTACATGGTAGTTGCTCATTCAGGCTGTCTAGTAATCTGCTCCCTCCCCCATTCTTTTCTTATTATTTTAGGTTGCAACATCCTTCCTCTTGGCCGAGGGATGGGCATGTGACTCAGGCTTGGTCTGTCATGGTGCCCCATTCCCTTGGACAGTGATTGTGGCAGGATGGTTATGTGACCAAAGCAGGTCTTCCCTGAGCTTGAAGAACATGTAGGATGAGGAACAGGCTCATCGTATTGGAGTTGCTAAGCTGAGTGAAGATGTCAGTTCATCTGCCACAGGAAAGAATGAGGCCAGTTCACAGACAGAGACAGATTCTCTCTCCCATACACTCTCTTACAATCATGCATGAGCAAAGGGAGCCATTGGAGCCTCTGGATCCAGGTATACATACCTTAAGTTAGACCCACCCTATATTTCCCAGTTTAAATGAGCTCCTCAGTTGGTTAACTTGTTTGTGCTGGCGTCAATTGATTTTAGAACTGGAAGAGTCTTGACTAATCCAGACCCCTGTTGGCGCATCTCTCTCTTGCTCACATATACAAACGTATATGCGGGCACACACAAAAAGATGCTAACCTTATTTGTTATTATCGACTTTTTAAACTTAAAGTCATGGGAACCTTTCTATGTCAGGATACGAAGGAACCATTTTATCTTTTTAATGGATTTATATTCTGTAATTTGTTTAATCATCTTTCAATGGACATTTAGATATCCAATTTTTTGGTGTTGCAAAATATATTTCAGTAAACATTCTAGTTTGTACCTGTTGCACATACGTGAGAACATACTCATGGAATTATTGGGTGTATACATATAAGAAATTGATATTCTTTCAAAGTGGCACCCCAAGGTATATCCATTTACATTTCCACCAATTGTTAATCATTGTAGCTGTTTTGTCCCACCTTTATCAACGCTGAATATTACCAGGCATTTCTAGTTGGACCTGTCTGATGAGTAAAAATGAGGCTACTTTGTAATTTGTGGTTAATCTTATCAAATATTTACTGTGTATTAGATTCCCCCCTAAGGTTCTTCTGTTCATATGTGTTCACTTTACTATTGGGGATGCTTGGCCTTTTTAAAAAAATAAATTGCTTCTTATCTCTAATATAATTATGATATGGTTATATTTACATTGAATAGTAATGACTTTGGTAGGCAACTGACTGCCTCTTAATTATTTCAGTAAGAAAGATATGACACCTACTGCTTACATCTGGACATTTAATTGGCTTATATTTAGTAACTCTATATAGTTACCCAGATTATTTAGTCATGGCTAAAATGGTCATGGCTCAGTTAGATACTCCTTAATTGAGATAATTTCATGGCTGAGCTGAATTTGGGGAAATCTTTTCTTTGAAAAATTTCTGGATCAAAACTTTATGACCACATTGTATGGTATAGAATATTGGGACTCAGTTGATTGTCAATTGGTAACTACTCAGGACTATTTCCAGAGGAAAATTTTGAACTTTTACATTTTTGGCTCACCTCCATGGAGAGGAGGGAGGGGGGAGTTGGTATCTATTCGATCCTTTTATTGGGTAGGCTAATTTTCATGAAAGTATTAACATGATCCTGGCCTTGATTGACTGACACGTGTGTGTGTGTGTGTGTGTGTGTGTGTGTGTGTGTGTGTGTGTGTATGGTTAGTATTTGGCAGTATGGAATAGCTTTACTTTAGCAAGTATATATCCACTTATTCTGTTGCCTTATTTTTTATCAAAAACCTAGTAGTCAGAAACAACATTTTTTTTTGTGTGTGTGTGGGGGGCAGGGCGGGTACTAGGGATGGAACCCAGGGGCATTCTACCTCTGAGCTACACCCCCAGCCCTACTTTTTATTCTTTATTTTGAAACAGTGTCTCACTAAGTTGCAGAGGGCCTCACTAAATAGCTGAGGCTGGCTGCGAACCTGTGATCCTCCTGTCTAAGCCTCCCAGGTACTGGGATTACAAACGTAAGCCACCATGCCCAGCTAGAAACAACATTTTTTTTGAGAACTGCTTAAAACACACTTAATATATTGCTTTAAAAATAGTTTTAGCCAGGCATGGTGGCACATGCCTGTAATCCCAGTACTTGGAAGACTGAGACCATGTTTCCAAATAAAAAATAAAATGGGCTAGGGATGTAACCCGAAGGTAGAATGCCCCTGGGTTCAATCCCTAGCAAAACACACACACACACACACACACACACACACACACACACACATACACACACACACATACACATTTTTTACTTAGATCTTGCCAGAATACCAGAGAGCTATGTATGCTGATTGCTTTGTTCTAGAGCAGGATAAAATTGCTTTTATAGAATCATTCTTTGGTATAGTGCAATTAACATTTATTGAGGGACATTAAAACAAAGTGTTAAGAAATTTACTATTCTTCTTACTATAGACTTCTTGTGAGGGCATTATCTCCTTTATCTCAGTGCTCTTGTTGATATTCCTACTACCATTACTGGTGCTATAAGCAGTTGATCTAGAGAACTAAGACTGAACACAAAATGAGCTAATATTTGATGAACAAATACTACTTTTAGCTAGAGGCAAATGGTTATGTCCAAAGGGAGACACCTTTATGGAGCAGGGGTTATGTAATGGTTAGGAGTGTGGACATTGGAGCTGGATTTCCTGAACTTGACTTATGGCTTTTCTACTTCCTAGTTAATCTCTTGCTTCTTCTCCCCTCCCCTTTAACCTTTGCTCCAGCCCTCTCTTGTAGATTTTGGGTGGGGGTGGGACATTAAAAAAAGTTGTAAACCCGTAGTTTTTAAAACTACTTTTCAGAGCAAGACTTTTATATTAGGTTGTAGTATGGGCAGGATAAAGGCTGTATGTGTTACTGCATTAAAAAATAATGCTAATTTATTGATCTACAGTGGAAGTAAAGAAATATCACAAAGCCTAAAATATTCCCAAGTATTCTGGTTATGTCAGTAGTATTTTTTCCTTCAAGAAGATGTACATCGGGCTGGTGCTACTGCCTTCCTCCCTTTTTTTTTTTTGTGGGAGAATTAAAATTTTTTTTTTTTTTACTTTTGAGATCCGTTTTGGTTGAAATGTCTCCTAAATCTTTTTTTCCTCCTTTTTTCCTTATACTTTATTTGATGAACCTAGCCGGTTAATTTTGTAGAATGTCCTACAGTTTGGATTTTGGTGTAGTTTAATGTGTTACTCTGCCCTCAATGTCTCCTGCAAGTTGATGGTGTGCTGTAGAAGCTTGATTAAGGTTTAATTTTGGAGGAGGGGAGCACAAGACAACTTTATACATGGTATTGTGAGACATACATCATGTCTAGTTGTGCTTTTGTGATGTTAGCAGTTGTTGGTACTGCTCCTGGCTTTTGATTGTTAAAATTCTGAGGCGATCCCCATGGTGCTTAGATGAAAAAGGGGAGGCAGTGTCCGGAAATGATAAGCGTGTATTCTGTACAGATAGGACTCCTGGGGACTGTTTGAGTAAGAAGCAATATTGTGTGTGGAATCAAAAAATGCCTCGGTTTCAGTCTTGGCTCCCCTGTAGAGGAGCCATTTGATCTCGCATAATCAACAGCAACAACAACAGCAGCAGCAAGAGGTGCAGCACCACCATTCACTGAGAGTTTTACACCAGGTTCCCTGCAGAGTGCTTTACATATATCATGTCATCTAATCCTAATAACTGCCTTTTAAGCCAGACATTATCATCTTTA
>PVLC010031861.1:0-18538 GCA_004027655.1 Graphiurus murinus | reverse complement strand
AAAAAAAAAAAAAAAAGTGGTATATATCCACACAATTCAATATTAATCATATGCTACAACATGGATACAATAGCTTAAATATGTTAAATGAAAGAAGCCAGACACAAAAGGCTACATAGTGTATGATTTTGTTTATATAAAAACTGCCCATAATAGGCAAATCCATAGGCAGAAAGTAGATTCAAAGTTACCAGGGTCTGAGGAAAAAGAGAATAGGAAATAATTGCTAATCAGTGTGGAGTAATGAAAATGTTTTGGAATTAAATGGTGGCAATAATGTTGCACAACTCTATATACACTAAAAACCACTAAATACATGTCAACTTCAAAGGAGTGAATTTTATATTATGTGAATTCTATCTCAAGAAAGCTGTTATAAAAGTAAAAAGAATTTCAGTAAAGTCCTACTACAAAAAGTATCTGATATACTTCTTAAAAGAAAAATGAAATTTATCTTTCAAAACTAATATTCTGCTATTCATTTGTAATCTAGTAATTCCTGTTTTACAGTTAAATATTCAAATTAATTAGCTGTCAAAAAAAAAAGCATAACTCACCCTCTCTTTACTTTTGTAAAATCAAATGCAACTTGTCTGTATGAAACTGCTTTTTCATTCAAGTATCTACTATACCGCCTAATGAATGTAGACATGTCATATCCTGTAAGAAAAGAAAGTTTTTGTAAATGATTAGAATCCCAATTTGCCTACAAAAACAGCTCATTTTACTCAATGGCTATAATATCATAATATTACAACTCAACATAATGATAGAAATTAAGTAAGTAATGAATAATATCACTTTAAATTATCTAAGAATTCACTTTTTAAGTTTTTGAGACACAAGTCTTGCTATGCTGCCCAGACAGGCATCAAACTCACAATTCTCCTACTTTACCCACCAGAGTATCTGGGATTACAGATACACACAACCATGCTTTACAACAATTCACATTTTAAAGTCAGATATGTCATACGTGACTTTAAAAATGCTTTCCCTCAGAATTTCTCTAAAAGAAGTCTATTTTTCTTCTGATTCACATTCCTATTCTTTACCCAACAGGAATTGGAAGAACATGTTCTCTTACACAACTTGAAAACCTTGTAACTCAAATTTAACATTCTATGAAACTATAATCTCATACCTCAAATTATCAAGCAGGTTTTATAATTTTTATATTTGTGAAATCTTTAGTTATATATATTATTTAGAACAACTGCAGCCAGGTACAGCCAGGTATGGTGGTGCACATATGAAATCCCAGTACTTGGGAGGCTGAGACAGGAGGATCACAGGTTTGAGATCAGCCTCAACAACTCAACAAGACTCTGCTTCAAAATAAAAAATAAGCCAGGCGTGGTGGCCCACATCTGTAATCCCAGTCCTTGGGAGGTTGAGACAGGAGGATCACAGGTTCTCGGCCAGCCTCAGCTACTTTGTGAGGCTCTCTGCAACTGAGTGAGACCCTGTTTCAAAATAAAAAATAAAAATAGGGCTGGGGATATAGCTCAGAGGTTGAATACCCTGGGTTCAAGCCACAGTACCACAAAAAATGATAATGAAATAGGGCTGAAGGTGTAGCAAGAGAGACCCTGGGTTCAATCCACAGCACACCCACTCCCCACCAAAAAGCTAAATGTACATGTACCAACTTTATAATGTCCTTTATGAGGTTCTTCCTAGAATTGACATTCTCTAATGCTAATAGCCTAGTTCCAGAACTAACAGATACAAGTAAGAAAGAATGAACACTATAACCAGAATATGGCAATTTCAATTTGCTAATTAAAAGTAAAATAAACTAACAGGCAGGGCATGGTGGCACACACTTGTAATCCCAGTACTTGGGAGGCTGAGGCAGGAAGATCACAGGTTCAAAGCCAGCCTTGGGAACTTAGTGAGGCTCTCAGAAACTTAGTGAGACCCTGTTTCCAAATAAAATATAAAATAGGTCTGGGGGTGTAGTGTGGAGGCAGAAGGCCCCTGGGCTCCATGCCAGTACAACAACAATAAACAAACAAACAGGTTGTATGTATCAATGAGCAATTCATCTGAATAACACTATCTCACTTAACTACTAAACTAAAACATGTAATATTCCAACTAAATTTCTTGGAATGAAGAATAAAATAACAACAACAATAAAAGTAGATGCATGGTATTTCTTCTTTGCCAGAGACTGACTGTTCTAGACACTTTACAGTAGTTAGTTATTGGTTAAGCTAACCCTCATGACCACCTTATTGGGGAGGGACCATCATTATTTCTGATTTTACAGATGCAGTAAGGAAAATAATTTGTTCAAGTTCTCTGTGTGTATATGTTACTGAGGACTGAATTTAGGAGTGTTCTACCTCTGAGCTACACTCTCAGCCTTGTTTGTTTTGTTTGTTTGCAGTACTAGAGATTGAAGCCAGGGGCTTTCTACCTCCGAGCTATGCCCCCAACTGTATTTTAATTTTTTAATTTGAAACAGGGTCTCACTAAATTGTGGAGGGCCTCACTAAGTAGCTGAGGCTGGCCACAAACCTGCAATCCTCCTGTCTCAGCCTCCCTGTGATCACAAGCATACATCACCATGCTGGCTCTTGTTTATTTTGCAACAGGGTCTCACTAAATTAATGAGCCCTGGCCTCAATCCTGTGATCCTCTTGCCTCAACCTCCCAAGTACTGTGATTACAGGTATGAACGCACCCTTGCACCTTGATTTGTTTAAATTCTCACAGTTGGTAAGCAGTAAAGATGAGAGTCGAACCGAGGCAGTACAGCTCCATAATCCATGCTTTCAAATAATCACCCTGTATTGCCTCTCAGAGTTTGGCATGTGGGGTAATAAAATAAATCTTTAAAAGGTTTTTTTTTTTCCTTCATTAAAATGAAGCTTAAAACAGCATATGTTTTAAAAAACAAAATTCAGTTCTATAGTAATCATCATATAGGGTTATTCTTTTGATTTTTTAAAATGAGTAAGTTATCTTTACCTTGCAATCCACTTTTGTCCAAAAAATTGCTTAAGTTAAATAATGTGTTTCTTGAAGCCAAATACTGAATAAAACGCTGAAAAATAAAAACAAGTAAATAATTAAGGTGCTAGCATCTCAAATTCTAGTTAAAAAATTAGGAGGAAAAATATGATTAACACATTCCATCGAGTTTAAATTTCTCACCCTTGCTCATCTCATTAAATAGGTACCAAACTTAAAAACATACTACATATTTTTACTAGAATATAGGCATATATTAGAGCTTAATGCTTACAGCTATAGCATTAAAGTCAAAATAATAAAAATAAGTACTTTTAAACAGGAACCAGTAATTTTGTTGTTACTACATTGCTAATAAGATTCAGATTCTATCCATCCATCCATTTATCTATCCATTCTATCTAGATAGTCTCATCATGTTGCCCACCTAGGCTGGCCTCAAACTCCTGGGCTCAAGTGATCCTTCTGTATCAATCTCCCAACTAACTAACTGGGACTACAGGTATGTGCCACTGCTCCCAGCTCACATCTGCATTTTATACAACTATCTGGTGCCTCAAATTTGTGTAACTTTTTTTAAAAAACAAAATATTCCTAATCATACAAGAAAACAATATTACAGAGACTCTCTCATCCACAGCCCAGGTTAAACACATTAGCATATTCACTTCAAATCTTGTTAGAATTCACAACACTACCAACTCTATTGGAAACACAAGCCTTCTTTCTAAGTCATTCCATCTTGAGGAGTTATTACTACATTTCACACATTTTCCATAATTTTATTACATGTATAAATATCTATAAATGTATCTTTATCTTCTATTTTAAATTTACAAAAATAGCATACTGCATTTATTCTTTTGCAATATACTTTTTAACTCAACTTTTCCCAAGAATTATTCATCTAATACATATACAGCTAGTTCAGTCACTTAAAAATTTTATTGATGTTCTAGTATTCCAATGTAATATATCAACATGTATTCATTTCTTTATTCCTGGTTAAGTCCTTTCTAATTTTTACTATCATTAACAATGTTGCATTAACATCTTTATACTTAGTCTCCATGTACAAAAACTTAGTTTCTCAGAATATATACCTAGGATTGAACTATTAAGTCAGAGTATATGAAAAAGTACATCTTCTCAAAATACTGTCATATTGCACCCACCACTGTGTTTACTTTGGTAATTACTGTAACTTTTCTTTACATACAACCTCTGAAACGTTTTACTCCTCAGGATTGCCCTTCTTTTAATTTTTTAATACCTGCAGAGGCTTACTATGAACTATATAATGTACACAATCACCCCCAACTCAATCTTGCTCAACTGACATCACCCCAAATTAATAAACCAGAATTTTAAACACCAATTTGTAAATCCAAAACTCACATTTCATCATTATCCTGAAACATTTTGTTTCAGAAAGGTATTCAGCTGCAAAGATATGACATATCAGTTTTGATTATGTTCCCATCATCATTTGAATACTCAAAATGGAATTAAATGACGCACCATGCCACTAATCTTGCAAATAAAAAGGCTACACAAGTTCCCATTCTGAATGACATAACTTAGAAAGCATCTTCCAAAAATTATAAAGAACAGCAAAATATTGATAAATATTTAAGCTAGGTGGTGGGTGTATAGGCTTTTACTATTGGATATGTTTGAAGATTTTCATTTGAAGATTTTCATAATAAAATGTTTAATGACTCTACACTTCCTTTTTGGGATTTCATCCACAAATTTTCCTACATTTTAATTTACCAACCACCTACAACTTATCAAGCTATAATTGGTGCGTTGGTCAATTCTATTTACTCAATAAGGTATTATCATAATATCGATGAGAAATCTAAAGCCCACATTGGTAAGTAGAAAATGGGCTACGAATGCCTAGCCACCGGATGCCAAGGCCACTCAACTTCAAACTTCTAAGATTTTTCTCTACGGCCAATTTCTCAACCTTAGCACTACTGACACTTGGGACAGAGAAATCTTTGTTGTCAGGGACTGCCCTAAATTGAAAGATGTTTAGAAAAGCCCTGCTCCCTACCTACCAGATACTAGTAGAGTCACTTCCAATTGTGGTAAATGTTCCCTGAGAGAAAAAAAAAATTACTTCCCTTCCTTCCTTTGAGAAATGCTGTTCTATGATACTCCCATCACCACAGTGTACAGACTGAAGCCCTGTGGATACCCTCTCTCAGGCATCTACCAACAGGAAAACTTAAGCGCTTTACAAGCTAGCATTAAAAATGAGTAGAGCATGGGGTTTACCTTAGCTGCTTAAGGGAAACCAAATATCAGCTTATCTACTTTTTTAAAAAACACTGAAATGCTTTCTCCTTCTACCAGTGAACTGTATGAAATGGCAGTCAACTTTCTATATTGCCACTGTCAGCATTTTGCCTCCAGTGCTACCACCTTGTTTGCAACTGCTGAAAGTCACCACTGACACCTCTTTATTTGGCACTGTAGTTGATTATATTTGTGGCTTTTTCTTTTTAAAGAATAAACTACACTCATCCCCCCATCCAAAAGTGAAAAATACATATAAGTCTGAAATTCCTCACAATAAATTAAAACAATCTTAAGTACATACATTTTTTGATAAAAGTAGAAACTATTATAGTTAAAACCAAAATGTTCTGAGTTACACTTAAGCTAGTATATCTAAACATTTCCATTGTCTCTGTAAACTGGTTATAATAAACTGGAAAGAAACTGAATAACATATGTCCTAAAAATGGTTGGGTGTGTTGATTTAGTAATCCTATTTCAAGTAACACTGCTAGAATCCTTTAAAAAAATGTTTTTAACTACAAATGAAATCAATCAATGTGGTGCTATAATAGCAAATAAGTAAAAAACAAAATTTCCAGCGAGGGTTATAGTTAAGAAAATTGTAGAATACAAAACTATGTAATTAAAGGTGATAAATATAAAGAATACAGAACATAAAGATGCTTATAGTATAACATATATAAGCAAGCTAACTATAGTTTTATAACAAAATTGTGACGATAGCTATTTAAAATCACAAAATACCTTTGGACAAAAACCTGAAGCAAATACCCAATGTACCAACAGTAAGTTTGTTGGACTGATAACGTTGGGGGTAAATTTCTGCTTTAACTCTGAAGTTAATAATGCTGCACTGGATTTGTCAAAGACAGTAGAATCTTATGACTGAGAAGCCCAAAGTAGCAAGTGATGGATGTCGCAAAGCCATTATGCTCTGAAATCTAATTATCAAAAACCCAGCCAGGCATGGTGGCACATGCCTGTAATCCCAGTATTTGGGAGGCTGAGACAGGAGGATCACAGGTTTGAGGACAGCCTCCACAAACAGACTGTCATCAACCTAGCAAGACCCAGTTTCCAAACAAACACACAAACAATAACAAAAAAAAAAAAAAGCAAAAAACAAAACAAACAGAGCTGGGATATAACCCAGAGGTAGAATACCTCTGGGTTCTATAGCCAGTACCATAAAAACAAACAAACTAAACTCTCTCCTCATCTCTGTGGGAACTATCCTGAGCTGCATTTTTCTAAAGCTCATTAAATGTAGATTTGTCTAGTTTCATTAAAATTTTCTTGAAAAGCTCCTTTTAAAACAACTTTACAAATAAAAGTACATGGGCTGGGAAAACCATTCAAGATTAAGAACCAAAAAGTGGCTACTATGCTGTAATAGAAAACAAAGATCCCCTCCAAAGAAGACTTCAGAAGCTTATATGTCTTATTTGTTACCCTTCTAAACAACAAAGGCTTCAGATACACCTCTCTTCAATCAGTCCCTCTCAGCAAAATGCCATTTTAAATCCTTAATATTAGAGCTGAACTAAACAAAGTACTTCCACAGACAATCATATGAGATCAGGCAGAAATCTGATTGGGCTAAAATAAAAAAGCAAGTAGATATAGACAAATCTACACTCCATAAATAAGAACTACGAAGATCGATGTTGCTCCAGAATCTATCTCTTGAAGTTATCTTTGCTTCTTGATCTCATTATTCAAGTCCTCTGTGCTCTGACCCACTTCCTGCTTTCTAGTTTACAAACCATCTTTCCTCAAATTGCAGGGTCTACAATAATAGTTCTGGCTAGACAGCTTGCCCTTTTTATCTACATCATTAAGTTGCTGAAGTTATTGAAGTTTCAGAGAGAAGTTGAAAAATCATTCATCACGAGAACAGATTTATCCAAAATTCTTACCTCATTTCCATACACCATCAAATGATGAGTTGTAATGAGAGATTTGAAGACCACCACCCAACTACTGTTAGTAGTTCTTTCAAATAAACTGTCTGCCAACTGTGGGATGTTCACATTCATTTCATTTGTGCACTGGATTAAGTCTGTAATAAAAAAATTAAGATGATTAACTTTCTAATTTTAATTTATTGTTAATGCCAAATTAGCATACTAATAGATGAAAAACCTAACAAAACAATAGACAAGCTGAAGAACTTAGTGTTAAAACTCTTTCAGGAAAGCAACCAAGACAATATGAAGAAGTAGATACTAACATAAATAATAATACTAAAAAAGTAAATCAAACTCCCTTAGTGTATCATTCACCTCAAGTCCTTTATTTGTTCAAATGGAATTGTTTCAAGGCTTTAAGGAACTTTTAGTTCTCTTACTACTAATAAAATATCAGAACTACAATACTGGATCATTCATTCTTTTGAATTTGAATTTTTAATTTCTTTAAAAAGATTATTTTAAAAGAAATCATACATCTAGAAGCATAAACAAGCTGAAGATCTACTACTATCTTTATTAATACCTGCTCTAGTGTTGGCTTGCACCAAGAGGAGGTTAACAGAGGAGACTGGGCAGGATTTGTTTATATAAATGATTTCTCATTCTTCTCTCCCCTTAGTTCTATTGTGTTAGTTTAAGTATTAGTTGATACAAACTAGCTAATGCTGATAAACAAAACTGAAAAATTCAGATATTAATTGATACAAACTAGCTAATGCTGAAAAACAAAACTAAAAATGGGGATTTTTCTTATTGCATAAATTTGCAAATCAGAAATGAGTCCAAAACTTTAATTTGGTATTATGTTGAACACTAGTAAATGAATAGAAACTCCAATTCTGTATTTCAAACTGAAAAGCATTACTATAAAAGAGACTAAAACGAAACTGTTTCAGCACCAAATATGAAAAAAAGTGTTTTCAAATGAACCTTAGGTAAAAGATATCACTTGGCAAATGCAATGAAGGAAATATAAAGTGTAGAGAAGAGCAAGAAATGATAAGTAATAAGAATATCATTTCTTGGGCATCCTCTGTTATTATTTTTAAAATATGTATAAAATACAATGTATAAACATCTCAGCTGTAACTATCATAAAGGAAAAAAATTAAAGTTACCCATAACTCATTAGTAATCTGTTTTTAATATTCAGTTCATAATGATTAAATATGAATTCAAATGACCTAACTTGGCCTTCACTGCTTGTAAGAAATGACAATGTAACTAAGAATATTTATTTCTTTACCATCTTTAAAATGTTTGCTTTAGTAGGTCCAATAAGTATACAAGGTTGCATTTGCTAAACACATGCATTTAGATAAACAGCCAACTTGGCCAACACTGCTTAAAGAACAAAGCACAAAACAGCCAGCATCCCTAAACAGCCAGTATCCCAATAGAAGAGCAGAATGACAAAAAGCTTTCATAATTCATATCACTTACAACAAAAATTCAATAATAAATTCAACTTGAGTATGCATGCTTCTGAAGAGTAGAGAATGAAATTCGATCTCTACCTTCTCTGAAACTTCACAGTACTTTATACCTGTCCTATGGCACTGAACAGATGGTATCTGCATTATTAGAAGTATAATCTACCAAGGGCAAAGCCTAGTGGTTGCTCATTTTTTGTCTCTTAAAATTTCAAGCACAATAATCGAAATTCTTATTTGACTTGTTCCTTAATTATAAGAAGCTATATTCTTTGCTTCCTGTCTCCCCCCACACACACATACATACACACACACACACACACACACACACACACACACACACGCACACACTTTGCTTTACAGGGCTAGATTTTTTTCTATTTCCTTTCAGAAACTATCTTGATAGACTAATTCAATCCTTAAATGCAGTGGTTACTTCTTTACAATGGCATCAATAGTAATTTTACTCCTGAGAATCTCTTCATTTTCAAAATTGAACCTGCCACAAAACTGACCACCCAAAGGTGCTTCTACCTCTGTATATGTTAATACACACACGCACGCCCACACATGTGCAATTCCATCAAGAACCAAGTCCTTTTAATTCTACTTCCTACACCTCTAGAAAACCCACTCTCTTCATCCCACCACCAGTGCCAAAAACAAAATTGAGATCTTATAGTCGGGTGTATGTACCACCTATGATGGAGGCATTTTAGAAATTGAGAAGGGGGATTACCACAATGTCTGAAGGATTTTACTGGCATTAATATCAAAGGAGAGAGAAATTACCCTGCAATGCACCATCAGTACTTCACAATTAAGATTGCCTACCAATGAGAAACATTGATCTGATTGGCCTCCTCACTTCTGATAATACCTGGTTTGGGGTCTCACCCATCCCACATCTCCGACCATTCTCCTAAACCAGCCATAGAATTATATATAACACAACACTGTATTGTCTCTGCCTAACCTAAATGATGCCCGTACTGTCTAAAGGATGGGGACCATACATTCTGTTATTATCAATATCCTCCTTACATCTTGGCCTCTAACACAGAACTACTTTCCAATTTTCTGTGATGTACTATGCAATTTCATACCTAAATCTTTCCAGTCCTGCTCATTCTTCAAAAAAGTACTTATCAGTGAAGTCTTTTCTTCCACTGACCCTCCAAAGTTACTAAATCTGACATATTTCTATACCAAGGAACCATCTCTCTATATTTACTTTGAAATCATTCTCTACTAGATACCTTAAAAGAAGACAGTAAATATTATTCTTCATCACAGAGGTAAATAAATTGCTAAGAATAGTCAGATAAATCCTGATTTTAAATTAAGAGAATATAGATTTCAGTTTCAACTACATATTTTATATAGATATGGCATATATATAAAATACCATACATAGTATATGTGTATATGTATATAGACTGCAGTATAGAAGGTACAGAATATGCACATATTATATGCACTTTTTTTGTTTATTTTTTGGTGGTACTTGGGGTTGGAACCCAGGGGACTTCTACCACCAGGCTATACCTCCAGCCCTATTTTTTATTTGGAAACAGGGTCTCCTTAAGTTGCTGAGAGCCTCACTAAGTTGATAAGGCTGACTTCAAACCTGCAATCCTCCTGACTCAGCCTCCTAAGTACTGAATTACAGGTGTGTGCCACCATCCCCAGCTTACACATATATTTATAACACTACGTTCCTTTTGTGATATGTTCTCCTCCCCTTTCCAGGTCTTAGCTTCTGCTACACAGATACCTTCCTTTGTGATGCTTCAGGGATGTCAAGCACTGTTACCGCAGGTGTTTTCAACTGCTGTCTGTTCTGCCTAGAATTCTCTTCTCCCAGGTACTTGGTTACTCCATTTCTTTCTATAGCTCTTTGGTGAAATGTCACCTTATCAGATAACTTCCCTGAATATTTCTACAAAATAATAGTCTAAAAAGTCACTCTTCTACCCCCAAATCTTCATGTTCACATTACTCTGCTTTATTTTTCTTCTAAACCTGCATTACTACCTAACTCATCTTTAAAATTTGTTTAATGTCTTTCTCTCTCAACTAAAATGTTTTAAGTTCCATATGGGCAAGGCTGTCTGGTTCTCTGCTATAATCCTAAAGGCCTAGAAGAGTGCCTCACATACAGTAGTCACTCATGTGTTTTGAATAAATGCATTCAATTTAGTATGCATATGAACACTCTTACCATGACATTTCACAAGAAACTATACAAAATGGTATTTCTTACATGAACTAAACCAACATTCTACAGCTATTTGTACAACCTGCTAGACCCATAAAGTAAAAAAAAAAAAAAAAAAAAATGAGCCCAATTAATGTGCAAATTTTCAAATTTCAAGTTAAAGGAGACCCTAACAATTTTCATTGTAATACTTATAATCTACAGTATGCTTAGAAGTGACCACAGAAAAACCAAAGGTTAACTCCAGATGCTAAAAAGTACTTCATGTATAATAAAACAAGAATGAAATAAGAATTTATGATGATATTATGAATCAGAAGAGACCACATGTAAAACCAAAACTATACAAATATTGCTGGAGCTATAGACACCATTGAATAAAGTTATGCACCCTCTGCTATATGTATTTCTCCACAGGATCTAAATTCAGCCAGTCATTTTCTCTCTCTGAACAATGTTTCCACTATAGTGGTAACTTGCAAATGCTCCCAAGTTTGAGCTCCAACAACTCAGGAAGAAAAATGCTCTTTTCCCACCTTTGATTAACCAAAAGTAAATTGCTCCAAATAAAAGTTAGACATATCATAGGATATCCCAACAGCTACTGCTTGTCCCATTCTCAATCCAAGAACTATTCCTTTTTGGGGGGGGCGGGGGCGGTACTGGGGAGTTTGGGGCATTCTACCTCCAAGCTACACTCCCAGCACTATTTTTTATTCTTTATTTTTGAAACAGGGTCTCACTAAGTAGCTGAGGCTTGTCACAAACCTGCGATCCTCCTGTCTCAGCCTCCCAAGTACTGGGATTACAAGTGGGTGCCATCATGCCCGGCAAGAGATATTATTTCTTAAAAAGCAAAAATTCTTCAGTAATTTCCTTTACGGATCAGAAAGGCTGCAAAATGACATATTTTATTTACCTTGAAAATATAAAAACTGAAGCCAGGCGTGGTGTTGCACTCTTGTAATCCCAGTACTTGGGAGGCTGAGACAGGAAGATCGCAGGTTTGTGGCCAGCCTCAGCTACTTAATGAGGCCGTTTCCAAATAAATAATAAAAAATAGGGTCAGGGGGTGTAGCTCAGAGGTAAAATGCCTCTGGGTTCAATCACTTGTACCAAAAATAAAAATAAAAAACTATTTAAAAAAGAAAATATAAAAACTGAAGTACCTTCTTGAATTCCTGAATATCTCAATAATTCCCAAAACACATACACGGCATGTAGATTCAAATAAGAATTTCTAGCATTTAAAAGCATAAAAAAATCTGGGCATGGTGGTGCATGCATACCTGTAATCCCAATACTTGGATGGCTGAGAACAGGAGGGCTGTAGGTTCACAGCCAGCCTCAGCAACTTAGTGAGGCCCCCCCCCCAAAAAAAAGGCAGGACTGAGGGTACAACTCAAGAGTATCACAAAAAAATAAAATAATAATAAAAGCATGAACAAGATGAATCTACTATAATGATAAAAAAGTACTTTCCAGACAGAGAAAGTAGAAGGAACCAACACCTACCATACAAACAAAATGTTCTCACTTTTATTATTTAAAATGTTCCAACAAACAATGTATGAGGCAGAGAAAGCAGATGTCAACTGTATTTACACTGGCAAGGCTCTTAGCCCAATGTAAGGTCACAAGAGCTCACTAGTAAGTGACAAGGTTTATGACTGAATTAAATTTTTGCAAAATATAAGGGTACTTGAAAGCATATACCTAGAGACCACTCAACTACCCAACTTAAAACTAATCCTAAACTGGACAACTTAGTGAGACCTTGTTTCAAAATAAAAAGGGCCAGGGGCATATAGCTTGATGGTACAATATGCCTGGGTTCAATTCCCAGTACAAAATAAATAGTCCTAAATTTTGAACTAGTTAAAAGCAAAAACAGTGAAAATGCAAAACACTATTTTCATGTTTAGAGGGAAATTCTGAGCAAAGTAGTTAACAGATGGTTTCATTAACTTTATAACCATATTCCTAATATAGGCTGCCAGACTATACTGACCTCCTGACCTATGCAGGCAATATTCACCAATTTCAGAAACTTAAGTTAGGACACTTAGACAGCAAGTCATGTAACCCAGCCAGGGGCATGCACCATTGTAATGCAGAGGTTATTGAGTTCCCATGTAAGTAGGCACTCACTCTCTATACTCTACCCAAAACTATGCTGGTAAACAAATTAGATTTTCTAATATCTGAGCTTGGCTTAACAGTATAAATAAATATAACCGTTTAGCCAAATGCTATTACTCCTTTCAAAAAGGTCATTTTGGAAGATAATCTTTTTGTTTTGATGGCTTTTCTCCCCTTCTAGGGGTTGAACCCAGGCCTTCATGTGTGCTAGTGAAGCACTCTACCACTAAGCTATACCTCAAGGTAAACTATGAAGCTAAGGGCTGTACCACTAAGCTACAGCCTCAGAAAATAACCTTTTTGTAATTGCCCTCACAACTGACGTTAGTAACATAAGACTGATTTCTTCAATCACCTTGAAAATTGGAGATACACTTTATTTCAAAGGCAAATTGGGTAGTTAAACAAATGTCACTTCACTTCCTGGGTGGGAGTACAAATAAAAAGAATAAATTCTCACCAAAGAATAGTAACTGGGTGATAGTAGTTTTAGATTTTTGACATGAAATATCAGAGCATTTAAATGTGCATGTTGAAATCAGACTTCAGCCAAAACAAATTACACATATACATTCATGTTTGCCTTAGTCATGTCAAATCTAAAAAATGCAATAGTTTTATTTCTTACTGCATATAATTTTTTTCTGTACGAGATCACAAAGTATGATTCAAAAAATGTTAGCTTTAAAGTTTATGGGGAAGGCAGGCATGGTGGCACATGCCTGTAAACCCAGTACTTGGGATGTTGAGACAAGAGGATCATAGGTACTCGGCCAGCCTTGGCTACTTAAGTGAGGCCCTCCGCAAATTAGTGAGACCCTGTTTCAAAATAAAGACTAAAAAATGGGGTTGGGGATGTAGCTTGGAGGTAGAATGCCCCTGGGTTCAATCCCTAGTATTGCAAAAAAATTTATGAGGTCCTCTACAGGAACATAGTTCTATATTTTTATATAATTCCCATTAGAACTAACTCAAAAATATGCTCTGCACAGCCAGGCACAGTCGCACACACCTGTAATACCAGTACTGAAAAGCTGGGACAGGAGGATCACAGGTTCAAGACCAGCCTCAGCAATTTAGCGAGACGGAACAAGCTGTTTCAAAACAAAATATAAAAGGGGGTTGGGGGTATATCTCAAGAGGCAGAATGCCTCTGGGTTCAATCCCAACACACACACACACAGACACACACACACACACACACACACTGCACAAACTGATTTATACCTTAAGAATTAAATCTAACCAACATTTTAATTGAACTTCAAGATATTAACTGGGTAGTAATTCTTAAAAGATAGAAAATGTTCAATATAAGTGACAAAAAATTTAGTTCGTTTGAAAAGAAGATAGAAGGTGACATTCAGAATATAAAAAAAGAAAGTCTGGTGTAGTGGCACATGTAATTCTAGCTTCTCAGGTCCCTATCTCAAAATTTAAAATTAAAAAAAAAAAAAAAAAGTGTTCACCATGGCAGTGTCCCTGGTTCAATCCCCAGTACAGCAAGCAAGCAAGCAAGCAAACAAAGTGAGCCAGAAAGAAGAAAAAAGTAAAAATAACATAGAAGTTGTGAATACAAAGTAATAATACTCTCTGGTACAGGGATAATTTGGCAGAACTGTGTTAACCGCCCAGAGAAAATAATTGCTTTTTCATGTTTGTGCTAACCCATATTCCTGTCTTGACTCTAGAGTGATAGTATAAACTGCCTTGCAAAAAAGCTTCTACTTTAAGCATAGGTAGGACATAAAAAGACTTTCAAAAGAAGACATATTTCTGGCTGAGAAAGGACTGACATCTGTTATCTGTAGCAAAGGAAAGGAAAAATGAAAAAGAATATACAGAAAAGAAAAAATTTAGATAGAAGTAGGCACAGTGGCACACCCTTTAATCTGAGTGGGAGGCTGAAATGGGAGGATCACAGATTCAAGGACAGCCTCAGCAATTTAGCAGGACCTTGTTTCAAAATAAAAAGGGCTGAAGGGCTGGGGATGTAGTTCAGACACAGAATGTCCCTAGGTTCAGTGCCCAGTACAACGAAAAACTTCAGATGGAGCTAGGTATATAAAGCTAATCCTTAAGATACTTCATATTAATGTCTGACTGAAACTGTGCCTCTTAAGTCATAGCTGAATAAAAGTCAAATTTGCTGTGCATACTTCAACTTTAAAAGAGTAAAATAAATTGTTTTAGTTAATGGAATCATTGTGTAATTGCCTTAAAATTTTAATCAACACACAAAGCATCTTTTTCAAATCAGCCCAATCTACCATCTCTTAAAATTATTATTATTTCTTTGTCTCTCTGCCCACTGATACAAGCAAAAAAAGTTACAACAAAAGCAGAAAAGTATGTCTTGACAATGCTCTATAGAAAAAATATATACTTTTCAAACATTCTTAGAATTCACTAAAACTGATTTGCATATTCAAAGGGAAAAGTTGCCTCCCTCATCCATTATCAAGATGTTTGTCCTACTTTATGTAAGCATTCTTAATATAAGAAAGCCTAAAAGCCTAGAGCTGCTTCTTGGTGCTCTGCATTACTAACACTAGATGGCAGACTGAACAGAGAAACAATAAGATCTTGGCAAGAGATAGGTTCAGGCTCATACTAATTTTGAGGTTCAATTTTCCATTCTAGTACTCCAAAGCTGTAATTTCTGAACCTAGATACCCTCCATCTCATTCCAGCTTACAGATAAGGATCTCAAGGATAAAGAAATCATATATTGGTAAGCACTACCACAAAGATTTACTATTTCTATGTTAATTTTTAATTTATCAGAAAAAGCAAGATAAAATTTAACAGAATAAAAACCTATCACTTACCATAAGAATTTAAAGTATTTATTTGAATATTAAATATTTTTATTTCCTAAATAGGAAAACAAAATAAAAGCATTACACTGCTCTAAATGTGTCCATGATAGAAACACATGGTGTTTTCCTTTTCTTTGAAGAGCTGAAATTTCAGAATTTTAATCTCATCTACAGGAAAGAAAGCATATTAAGCTTCATGTAATTAAAAAGTAAATTTTAGAGCCGGGTATGCTGGCGCACGCTTGTAAACCCAGCATTCGGGAGGCTGAGACCAGAGGATCCGGGTTCACGGTCAGCTTCAGCTACCTAGTGAGGCACTCCGCAACTTAGTGAGATTCGGTTTCAAAATAAAGAATAAAAAATAGGGCTGGGGGTATAGCTCGGAGGTAGAATGCCCTTGAGTTCAATCCCCAGTACCGCAAAAATAATAATAATAATAAATTTTATAAGCCAAAATATATTTTATATGGTATTTTAAGAACTCACTAGTAGTTCATTAGCTTGGTTAAGGAGTTATTACAAGGATTCTCAAAAACAATCTAGTATTGGCTCAGAAACACACAAAATCCACCTTCCTGAGCAAAAAAAAAAACCAGATCAACTAATAGTATATCGTCAATATTGCAGTTACCTCCACCAAACTATAAACCAGAATATTCCAGAGGGTGGAGGGAGCAGATAAAGACTGAATGAATTCTCCTCTAATTCCATATAGACCAGAAAAGAGAAATCAAAGCTTAAGACTATAAATGCAGATTAAAATACTATAAAGAAAAGAAAATTATCTGGAAAAATTAAAGGAATTAGGGCTAAGACTGTATCAAATATGTTGTTAATTGGGAATGACCAAGCATTCTAGTTTTCTGGAACAGTATTGGTTAATATCTGTGGTCCCAGTGTCACATTCATCCTTAAAAGTAACCCAGTTTGAGCCGGGTGTGGTGGCGCACACTTGTAATCCCAGCATTCAGGAGGCTGGGACCAGAGGATCCGGGTTCGCGGCCAGCCTCAGCTACCTAGTGAGGCATTCCGCAACTTAGTGAGACCCAGTTTCAAAATAAAGAATAAAAAAAATAGGGCTGGGGGTGTACTCGGAGGTAGAATGCCCCTGAGTTCAATCCCTAGTACCGCAAAAAAAAAAAAAAAAGTAACCCAGTTTGGACAATAAATCATATGTCACTGCAGTTATAGACAGCCTTGAAAGTTTACATGTAGCTAATAACTACCACTATCGGCTCCAAGTGTATTTGCATTTTTCTAAGTGCTTATATTCTGGTTCTTTCCCAGTCTTCCTAAAACACAAACATAGTTCTATTCTATCCACTATCTTCTCACCCTCTACCTCTGGTCCAGTTACTTAACCCTTGGAAAATCACTTAATCTCTTAAAAAACAAAACCTCTATGAAAATGATGCACACATTTCTAGAAGAAAATCAACCTAAGGTCTAGGGAGTTTGGAGATACTAGAATTTTTCATATCTATGTCCAAAACTTACCTCACAATTTAAAAACTAGACCATGATTTGACTACAGCCATACTGTCCCACTGATGTCTTAATCAATAAGATTCAGGCATTACTTTGTTAAAATTATTTCTTGGCAATCTTCTGACTCCTTCCATCTTCTACAAAGAATAATACAGTGCCTTGTACATACAGTGTTTGTATGATGGTATAAATATTAGTGGACTTATAGGTGAAACAAAAGTTCATTTTTCCTCTCACAAAATCTAGGGCAGGGAGAAGAGAGAACAGGCAAAAATCCTGCAGCTAGGGCAACATTATTCTCTAACAGCAAAGCCCATGTCCAAAAGGTAAGTAGCAATCCAAAAGAATATTCATGCCTTCTCTTAATTTAAATTCTGCCTACTCAGAGGATATACTGGACTGCAGTAAGCTTTTCTGCCAGAATCTTCCTCACCTAGAAAACACAAGTTCTGTCTCATCTCCCCAGTGCAATTAAAACAATGAAAGTCTTTAGAGTCACCTTCCTGAAGCTTTGCAGGCCTCAGTAGGAAACAACAGAAAATCATTTTACAAATATTCATTGCATAGTATGCTAAAGAACATCTTCAGAGTTAGAAATAATACAACAGTAGATGAACACAGCTCCTGTTATCATGGGATTTCATACTAGTGAAGGAAGACAATAAACAAATGAACAAATACATGTCAGATGGCAGTAATTGCTAAGGATTTCTTAGCACTTAGGAGATGGGGATATGTGTTTGGGGGAGGCTGCTGTTTATACATGATAATGGGAAAAGTCTTAGATAAAGAGACTTTTAAGAACTTTGGCAACAGTGACTATGTAGTGTCACTAGTGGCCTGGAAGCACCAACGGTCAATTGCCACATTTCACATAGCAGGGAAGTGTGGTGGCATATCATTCATTCTGCCCCTCATACCTCTGCTTCAAGGCCCTTGCCAAGCCAAAGATATATTGAAAAAGGATCTTTCCTAATTTTTCGAAACCTCTAATTTTATGCAGACAGTTAAGTAGAGACTGCAGAAATCTGAATTGTTTTATTATACACTTCACAATTAAAACAATGTATTTACCTAAGTGAGTAAAAATGAACACCAGCCATTTATTACACTTGATTAAATGCCTGTGGCAAATAATTCACTAAATAACAAGTGGAA